>JBAMNC010000267.1:362500-582500 GCA_037902135.1 Cetoscarus ocellatus
CAAACTGCCATAATCTAAATCAGGAACTTTCCCTGGCAGATCATAGGACTTAATGTTATACTGAGCAGATAGTTTTCTGTTGTTATTGTGTCGTATTATATAAAAACAACTATGTTGTTACGCAAGTCATATTTTTGGTTACAAAGTTTCATTCAAAGGATGGCCACAGTTTTTAGAAAAAGCATCTTAATCCAATTATGTTGCTGAAGGGGGCAAAATCACCCTCTGCCAAGCCCTGCCGACACCGCATCCTGCTACTGTGTTAGACAAAACCCCTTATCCCTCACCTCCCATTCATTTGAAACAATTGAAAATTCTCCTTGATTTGACATAATTGTATCATATTTCAATTAAATTTTTATTTCACTTAAAGTTGGAAGCTGGTGTCAGTGGTAGTACGCTATGTTATTATCATAATAACATTATGCTAATGACTGATAAGTCATGTAAGTAACTTGGTATTACAATCACATCACATATTGTTATTGTAGACAGAAGCATATTTTTCTACTTTACTAGACCAGCATAGTTTTAGTTGTATGTTGATGTTAATGCTAGTGAAGTAATGGTACAAATTACCGTAAAACAACAGCAAGTTTGCTTTTAAGAAATTACATATCTATGTAATTTACCAGAGCATAACATACCGTGACCATTGAAAACGATTTCTCTTACTCTCATGCATATGAAATAATTATTCGTTACTGTTGGTGAGTAAAATTGCCAGTGTGATCACCCACAAAGTCAAATTTGAGTTTTAATTGACCTTCAGACATAGAATGAAAATCACTCATGGTCGTCTGATTAATGGGTTAGAGGCAACAAAAGGACAGTTATACAGAATGATCCTAGTTTCCTCTTCGCTTCTTCTCCACATGATGTCCGATTAACAAACCTGTTTTAAATTAATTTCCTAATATATATATTTTTTTTATGCTGGAGGAGGAATTTATATTCTTTTGTAGCTCCATCCCCCTTTTTATTTTTTCAATCAAAGCAGTTTTTTAACCTGACACACCAGAGAGACCATTCAACAGAATTCTTTACAGCATAAAGCCATTACAGACAATGAATCAGGCTAATCCGGCTGCACTGCAAGGTTATATTTTCTAACTTGAACCTTGAAGGTAGACTTTTATACAAGCTGAACAGATTGTTAAATTGCTTGTTCTAAATTCATAAGCTGTAATACCAAATATCATTAGATTTAACCTGGCAATGACCACTATTTTTAAACTACACAGGCATAATTAAACAAAAGGGACAGAGAGAAAACACAGACCTTAAGCATGTAGCAAATGTAGAATTATTTTTATTTTCTCATAAAAAATGTGGGTTCATTTAGACATTCCATTTACAAAACTTTCTCTAATGCAAACAAAGTTTGGTCACAGATCCATCACATTATAATGGACAGGATAGTTGTCTACAATTTTGCTCTAATGAAAAGTTTTCCAGGCTGTAACAGACTAACCTGAAATGCCAGGCAGATCCATCTGCTCTGCAAGGTTAGTAACCATTTTGCAGCTGTTTTATGTCTGTCCACACTGGGTGAAGAGAATTCCATCAGGTATTAACAGGGGGAAGACAGTGTATTAAACAAAGTCCTTTCAGTGTTGTTTTTTCTTTCAGCCAAACAAGACAGCTTTTTATTTAACTAGAATAAAGGAGTGTTTGTGGCCAGCTGACAAAAATCAGTGCATTACCATTAGAGAGGGCACTTCTCAAAATGTACAGGAAAAAAAACACTCATGGTTCAGTGCATGTGGTCTTCAGATGTATTCAAACTGAAGCAAAAATATTTTTCTCTTTGAGTTGCTGATGCTTGTCTAACTCAAGAATATTTAGATTTGTTGGCTGGACATTGGAATATAATTGGAATAATCATCCCTCTTAACACCCTGTTTAAACTTTACTACAGCTGTCTGGGTGCATTAAAATAATCACACCATTAACTTCATTTGAAATGACAAACAGTTAATTATGTCTATGTATTTTAGCTTAAAAAATGTACTGCACTTTTTATTCTGTCATACACTAACTAATGCTCATCCTTTTTTTTTTTACCTTTTCCTGTTGAAATTACATTTTGAAATACATGCATTTGTTTGGTCAGACATATTAAGTAAAATATGAGAAAAAAAAACCCACTGTTCTCAGAAATATTTGGGCACTCCAAGTCACCATTCACCCAACAGCAGTAAATCCAGCAGTCTCATACTGATAATAACCTGATGTAAGTGTGAAACTAAAAAGACTGGAAAGCCACCCTCCAGTTACAGCAGACTGTAAAGGTCACAATGCTTTACAGAGATTGAAAGATCACATTGATGACATGCAATGTGTTTTCACAGCATTTTTCACTTCCCCTTCATCTTTTTTTTTCATAAAATGTAGTTATACTAATTACAAATGTGATTGCACCGACTGTCAAATGACAAAAGAACCAAATAGTCACACACATACATAAGAAATAACTCCAAATACCGTTTGCTTATTCTCAATACTAAATATGTATTTTGCAAATAAGTTGCATCAGACTGCAAGAAATAAAATAAAAGTTAAATCCTGTGATTCTCTATTCATTACTGACACCTTCCACTAAAAAACAAACATTCATGAGCATCTAAGTTTTAGAGGTTGCTGCTTTATTTTGTTTTTCCAAGTGCTTCAAAGTTTTGGTTTAAGGTTGGCAGACATTTTTACAAGTTACACTGTTTGTGTTTGTTTGTGCACTTTTTTCATAGCTGAAGCACAGACTGTAAAAGTAAAAGATGTCGCCTTTAAGTTTTAAAAGTCAAGCTTATATTGAAGTGTCTCTGACCCTGTTTACATTTTGCATCAACATCCAAAGTGGGTATTTAGGAGTACATTAGTGTGGGGGCATCCAGATGTGTACTGACAAAGATATTGGCTTAAACAGCGTGCAGAGGTGATCTCAAATGCCTTCATCCAGACTGATTTGGAAGTGTATCACATTTAAACATACCGGTACTATGTAAACTCCACCACCAGGATGCTTGTCTCAGTTCTGTGGGTGAATTTCACATAATGAAGTAGTGAGGTTGTCAATAGTGGACATCCTTGTGTTTTTCTGAAAACTACTTGCAAAGCATTCTGATGTCATCCACTGTGTGAACTGGTCATACTTGCTTGTCTCCCTCAGTATGTGAAATAAATGCACAAAACTGAACCATTTGTTTGCTATGAACAAATGTGTGTGTGTGTGGGGGGGGTGTGCATCATCAGAGCCCTCTATATGGAATAGCTTGTGGTCCTTTTGGAGAACGCTGCTCAAGACATGAATGAGACACAGATGCAGAAACAACAACAGGTCACACTTCCTTATGTGGCCATGTTTGATCTGCCATTAAGTGTTTTCATTGTCAAAATAAACATAACGGGTCTGTCATGGTGGTTTGGTCATTACTGACATGTCCTGTTTCAACCTTGAAATGAAGTATTTCTTAGACTTTTAAATCTGTGAACCATATTAGGGGCACTTAATTGCTTTGCAATGGAATTAACTAATTATATTCAAAAGCATGACAATTAATTTAAAAGCGCCCATGTATTAATTTTTATACACCTATTTTTCATTAAAAGTCAATTTTAGGAGGCAGCCCAGCACAGGAAGCTGTTGTTTTCCTGTTGTGCAACCCTCTTTTCTCTGTCTAAACAGAGTAAAGAAGGGTTTGTCAGCTGTGTTTCTTCTTAGCTTTAATATCAAAACACTTTTTTCATTTTATCATACATATATTTTTTGCTCTGTTTTGTTTCAGGATGTCTGCAATGCATATATATTATTGAAATTAGCTGATATAAACACTACCAACACATGAGCTGTATGTCTTGAGTGCAAATGAACTGAATCAGAGCCTACTGAATGATTTACTCCCCTATAATACAGCATTAGTTATCTTAGTTTTTGAATAATAAATTCTTAGTATTGTATCTCTTACTTAGCCATAATCTGCTGTCATCCAACTGTATCAAAAGTTCTGGTTTATTTATGTCCATTAGCTTTTCCGTGGTGATGGGAATTCTGTCTCAGCATCTACTGGGTCATTTGGTCTATCATTTGGCTCCTAATTGGCTCCTAATTTGGAACCATTTGGCTTTAATGTTTATTACACATAAACAAAACTGGAAAAACAAGCTAGCTGCAGCCATTCACATTAAAGAGCCTTCTCTTAGAAATAGCTTACTTGCAAACAACCCACAAATACTCATCACCTTCTGTTTTCAAGTGAATAATGTTAATCAAATAATCTAACCTAACCCTTCTGAACAGTATGCCATTGTTTCCTTTAAAAGCATAAAGGCAAGAAAAGCTGTTAAAAAGGCATCACTAGCCTCTTAGCACATGACTAACCTGCCCAGGGATATTGATATTAATGTACTGCACAGAGCATGCAGGGACTCCTAAGCCTAAGAGTCAGATGCAGGCAAGTGAGGTCCAAAGAAGCTGCCACTAAGGATGTATTGTTAATGCATACAGTGGACAAACTTACCAAAATGCAATCAATGATAGTATAAGAGGCGCACAATGGATGTTAATGCAAAGGTAAGTGACCATTTTGACCTTTTTCCTCTCAGGCCAAGCAGATGAAGACTTATCGGTCACAAAAACAAGTCTTATTGAATTAATGTCAATGAGAAAGAGGGACTCTTCTAATGCAAAAATTTTGATTCTCTCTAATCAGTTCAATGTCTGGATCACTTCAAGTCATCTTTAGGACAGCATGATGCTCATTTTAGAGGCTATGGTCCATGTGAGAGTACAAAGTACAATAGAGAAGGACATGCTTCAGGGAATGGCTACGTCTTAGAGAATTAAGGCTACTTATGCTACTTTTGGATAATAACAGAGGCATAGCAATCTGAATTAACTTTCATCCGCATATGACCACTTCTGCATCCAAAATTCACCCTGACCATTTGAAACCAACAAAGGGGTAACTTCACAGCAACTACCTCTTCCTCCTACAGGATATCTACAAGGAACTTTTCATAATGCAAAATACAAGTTTAAAGTAGTGCACATTCAATAAAATATCCTAACCTCCGGAATATGATTAATGTGTTTTTTTTTAGATGTTTTTCACTTTCTCATCTATGTAAACATGTTTTTGAGACTATTTAGCTCCTGTTATTGCTCACACACGTGGACAAAATTGTTGGTACCCCTCCATTACAGAAAGAAAAACCCACAATGGTCACTGAAATAACTTGAAACTTACAAAAGTAATAATAAATAAAAATGTAATGAAAATTAACTAATGAAAATCAGACATTGCTTTTTAATTGTGGTACAACAGAATCATTTAAAAAAAACAAAATAATGAAACTGGCCTCGACAAAAATGATGGTACCCTTAACTTAATATTTTGTTGCACAACCTTTTGAAGCAATCACTGCAATCAGGAGATTTCTGTAACTCTCAATGAGACTTCTGCACCTGTCCACAGGTATTTTGGCCCACTCCTCATGAGCAAACAGCTCCAGCTGTCTCAGGTTTGAAGGGTGTCTTCTCCAGACTGCATGTTTCAGCTCCTTCCACAAATGTTCAATAGCATTTAGATCAGGGCTCATACAGGCCACTTCAGAATAGTCCAATGTTTTGTTCTGAGCCATTCTTGGGTGTTTTTAGCTGTGTGTTTTGTGTCATTTTCCTGTTGGAGGACCCATGACCTGTGACTGAGACCAAGCTTTCTGACACTGGGCAGCACATTTTGCTCCAGAATGCCTTGATAGTCTCGAGATTTCATTGTACCCTGCACAGATTCAAGACACCCTGTGCCAGGTGCAGCAAAGCAGCCCCAGAACATAACTGAGCCTCCTCCATGTTTCACAGTAGGTACAGTGTTGTTTTCTTTGTATGCTTCATTTTTGCATCTGTGAACATAGAGCTGATGTGACTTACCAAAAAGCTCCAGTTTTGTCTCATCTGTCCAAAGGACATTCTCCCAGAAGCTTTGTGTCAATATGCATTTTGACAAATTCCAGTCTCGCTTTTTTATGATTTGCTTTAACAGGGGTATCCTCCTCGGTCGTCTTCCATTAAGTCCACTTTGGTTCAAACAGTGATGGATGGTGCAATCTTACACTGATGTACCTTGACCTTGGAGTTCACCTCTAATCTCTTTGGAAGTTGTTCTGGGCTCTTTGGTTACCATTCGTATAATCCGTCTCTTCAATCTGTCATTAATTTTCCTTTTGCAGCCACGTCCAGGGAGGTTGGCTCCAGTCCCGTGGACCTTAAACTTCTGAATAATATGTGCAACTGTAGTCACAGGAACATCAAGCTGCTTGGAGATGGTCTTATAGCCTTTACCTTTAACATGCTTGTCCATAATTTTCTTTATAATCTCCTGAGACAACTCTCTCCTTAGCTTTCTGTGGTCCATGTTCAGTGTGGTACACACCACGATACCAAACAGCACAGTGACTACTTTTCACCCTTTAAATAGGCAGACTGACTGATTACAAGCTTGAAGACACCTGTGATGCTGATAACAGGACACACCTTAGTTTAACATGTCCCTATGGTCAAATCATTTTCAATCTTTTCTAGGGGTACCATCATTTTTGTCCTGTCCAGTTTCATTATTTTGTTTTTTTTAATGATTCTGTTGAACCAAAATTCAAAAGCAATGTCTGATTTTCATTAGTTAATTTTTATTATTTCTTTTATTTATTATTGCTTTTGTCAGTTTCAAGTTCATTCAGTGACCACTGTGGGTGTTTCATTCTTTAACGGAAGGATACCAACAATTTCGTCCACGTGCGTATGTGTTTAGACAAACTTTCTGCTGCACGTGATTTTCAAACATTGCTTATAATTCTGCAGGCTTGTCCTCTTTGCTCTGTTTATTTTATTTCTTAAAAGTTTTCTGCCAGTATCAACAATTTTACTACAACTCTTCTGACAAATCTTTAAAAAATGAAATTTAAATTAGTATTTTCATAGGTTCATAAACCAACAGACTTTAAGTTCAAGTATAACATGAATAAGGGGAGAAAGACTATAATATTTTCAGTATCAACAGCTGTTGCCTTCACCTTTTGCTCTCTCACAGCAACAACTAAGATGTAAGGGAGCATACACAGAAATAAACCTTAGCTGTTTAATTCAGGGTTATGTTTTATATTTTCTAATTCCCTGTTGTTGCTTTACTTTTGTTCTTATCAGCCATTTCCTTGTAAGTAACAGTTATCCACTGACATCTCGCCGCATTTGTTTCTCCTGCATTAGAAAATCTGCTGTTTTCTGGAGGACTGTGATGAAAATCCACTCCGGGCGTCCAAGAGTTTTTGCTATGTTTGCATCATACACAATCCCACAAAAACACACACTCACACTCACTCCCACTGTCCATCAGTCAGCTTTGTCCTTCTTCCGTGGTGTGACTTTACTCGCCACTGCAGATCCTACAGCTCCAACACCTCCTGTTACCATGGAGACACTTCCTTTGACCAATCCCGCGCTGGCTGCTGGCACACTGGTAACAGCTGTCTTGGTGAGCTCGAAACTTTTTGTTCCTACCCATGCAACGCCCCCCAGGGTTGCACCCACAACATTTCGTGTCATGCTGAACAGGCCGCCGCCCACTCTCCACATGACTCCTCCTTCTGGTGCTGGATGGTCTTTATTTGTATCTAAAAAAAATGCACATAGATTCATAGTGAGTGAAATGATAGACACTTATTAAACCAAATAAAATTTATACAACTTTAAAAAGCAGGAGCTCATGATTGATTTTCAAGAAGGCTTCTGTCCAACAATTACCTGGTAAATGGTCCTGAACTTAAATGGTGCTTATTCAGTCTTTGGTCAACTTAAACTTAAAATAACTGTTACAGAACCTTTACATACTGTTGTATTAACCAGAAACATTAAAAAAATAAAAAAATAAAAGATTCTGTAAATATCAATGCTGTTAATTTAGGGCAGCTGCGGCATGAACCTTACATTGGGTGGTGGTCTAAGAAATTTGTTATATTTCAAACCCAACATGAATCCACCATGAGCACAGCACTGGGCCACAATAGGGGGCTTACAGTTACAGTGACAAGAAAAAAAACTCTGTTTAGCAGAAGGAAATCTTGAGCAGAACCAGACTCATGCTGAAGCTGGCTTAGGGATGTGAGGGGGCAGAGGTAGGGAGATTGGCAGAGACAAGGGGACTAAAATAAGAATTGATGACAGGGCCCAATTGCTGGACAATTATGTTGGGTCAATCTGTTTAAAAATGAGAATTTTCTAAAATAATGTTATTTCTGTTGATGGTTGGGGGTGTTAGTGGGTGCCACTCACACCAGCAAATTCTACTGAATAAAAGTAACTGCATTACAAGTGACCAAGTTTGGAAAAATGTAAGTAAAGGTGGATTATTTCGTTGAAATTGGCTGCTGCTTCAGTTTACCATAAACCTGACAAGCCATATAGTTCATAAAATCAAATTCTCACCAAAACTTGTTGGTAGAGGAGTAAAAGTACGTTTTTCATGCAGAAATGTTTACAGTGTTGTTCATGGTTCTTGATTTTCTGAAGAAATGTCCAATTCTGATAAAACTGCCACTACGGGCACAGGCAGCATCCATTCTTATCTCTGGTCAGTTTTCTCTGGCTGTGTCTCGTTTGTAACTCACTTCTTTCTCTTTAAAAGACACTGATTGGACAGTGCCTTTGCAAATCGAGCTCAACAGCTTCTAGCTTTGCAGGACAGGTCTTCCTGATTACAGACTTTGAATAAGGGTGATTCAGCTACTCTGCAAGGTTAGTTTATCATCATGATTAAGCTACATAACTTGTTCAACAATGTACTAGCCATCTATTTTTTAGTTGCTCTGCTGTGATCAACAACGCCAAATAGTTGCAAGACTGAATGATTGTGATGACATATCCAGAATCTCTGGTATCAGACAAATTAGAGCCTCCATGATTTCACAGGACATTTTTGTGACTGCTGCTTCAGAAAATTCCTGATTTTGTGGCATTTTTTAAAGGGGCAGTAAAAGTTGCAATGCTTAGAGGCTTTGTTGTATCACTGGCATTACAGAAGCAAGTATATCTGCAAAATTACTTGAGGCTGGTTTATATGTTCCGAGTATCCTTACAAAAATAGTATAAATAAATCATTCTGTTTTGAAATATGCTTCATTTCCAGCAGATATCATTAAAAAAATTATGCTAATATGCTAAATTCAGAAACTCAGCACATAGCAACTAAATGTGATAGGGGCGTAGGTGGCGCAGTCTGATGGCGCGCTTGGTCAGTAACTGGAAGGTTGCAGTTTGGAGCCCACCTCTGGCTGTCACATGGTGATGTGTCCTTGGGCAAGACACTTAACTCCAAGTTGCTCCCACTGCTGCATCAGTGGCGTGTAAATGGGCATGAAAGGGCGTGAATGTGTTAGTTGATGCTGATGGACAACTGGCATAGAAACCTCTTACCATCAGTTAGTGAATATGAGAGCGAATGGGTGTGAATGGGTTGATATGAATTACGGTGTTTTTCTGATTCTGATTCAACAGTCATTGAAAGAGTGAATAATATTATATTAACATTAACAGCTATAATGACTGTAAGGTAGAGAGGACTGATGTTGAATAATACAACAGCATCTAGCTGGACTGCAATTAAATTGGATTAAAATCATTTAAAAAGGAGAATTCATGATAAATGCTGCCTTTTCTGTTGATACTGGGGTGGGGGGTGGGAGGGGGCAGGGAAAAAGACTAAAAATAAGAAGTTATTATAGCGACAAACTTATGTTCACATCTTATTTTCCCTCTTGGATTTTGACTTTAGGAAAATTTCCATCCTCTGACGGGAGCACCAATCACAGACTTGCTGAAGTAACTAAATTAGCTAGTTAGCTACTCTTATCTGGACTGAAGCTGTAAGTTGTTCTGCTGTTACTGAGCAGGACGTAGCAGCAGAATTTTATCAAAGCTTTCTGGATGGACTTAAAATAAAGATGTGGAGTTATTCTGCAAATTGACTGCATAGCTTAATATGAAATGTAAATAGATCATTTTAACTACAACAAGTAGAAGTGATATGTGAGCAAAGTCAATATAAAGTTATTTGGAGGTCTTAAAGATACAGTTCACTACTGAAATTTGCAAAGAGAAGCTGAAAAATCCAGACTCTGAAAAAATGTACAGAGCAGACCGCTGCATATATATGTTTTTTACTGTTTAATGTTGTGTATAGTTTCTCACCATTTGATTGTTCCTCTTGAAGGTCAGGAGGAACCTCCTCCTCTCTGTCGTCAGATGTGTGATGATTATTACAGTCAGCAGGTGAACTGTTCTGCTCCTGCTGTGAAGTCATCTCCTAAAAGCAGCAGGCAGCTGATATTAGAGAGAGTAATACAGAGAAAAGAGATCTACTTCTAAAGGCACTGTCCAAAGAAAAAGAAAAAAATGTATTCATAAAGAAAAGTTATTTTACAATAGTCCCTTAAATTCTGACTATAATCACTACCTGAGTGACCAAACAGGCCTGCGCCATGACATGTGCAAATTGCGATCTATTATTACCTCCGCCAAGGAGGCTATGTTTTTGCCGGCGTTGGTTAGTTTGTTTGTCTGTTTTTAGTTTGTTTGTGTTCAAGATAACTTGAAAAGTTATGCACAGATTTGAATGAAATTTTCAGGAAATGTGTGGAATGGGACAAGGAAGAAATGATTAGATTTTGGGATTGATCCGGATCACCATCCGGATATAGGATTTTTTTTAAAGGATTCTTTAACATTGCCAGATAGGACCATTTTCGCAAAAGTGGACGGAGGCTGCTTGGCGGAGGTCTGCGCAATTGAGTGCTTTTCTAGTTGATCTATGATTTTTTTAAATGTCTGGTGCACATATATAAGCAGAGCCTCTCTTGCTTTGCAAATGTTTGAGAGAAACACCAATCATCGCTAATTCTTTCACGTCCTGAGTCTGATTTACTCTCTTCAAAACAATGCTGGAGCCTTTGCTAAAAGTCCACTCAGCTCTGGACTAAAACAGAAACCTAAGCGTGTAGCCTAATGTACATTTCCTTATCCATGTCTCTGATTCCCAAGTTTCTGCTTCAGTTCAGATGTTGTGCTTTATCTCCTCTGCTGTCTCCTCTCCTTTCTTCTTTGTAACAACTGCAATACAGTCAACTGCTGCTCAACATTTTTCAGCCTCTTACTCAACATTATAGGTTCAGTTTCAGTTGCCATGGTTTCCTTTAAACAAACAAGTATTTACAGTAAAAACAGTATTTACTTTTGTTTTAGTGCTGATGGTGGTGATACTACTTGATAACAGTCAAAATGAGTGGTACTGCATAAAGACTAACACATGAAGAACTTTGATTGGTTCAGCCTTTATTTTATCATGTTTTAGTCAGTACTTGTGTGCTATGACAAATGTCATAATAAGTACAGTACATCCCACAGACATTTCTCAAGGTACAAAAGTGGTTAAAATACCTGATTTGGAGGCAGTTTTATTTTTAAAGGTGTGAAAAAAGGCATTTTAAGCTTTATTTTATCGATGACATCACAGAAACAAGTGAGTCTGCAAAATTTATTTTTTTGGGGGGGGCTTTTATGCCTTCAATCAGATAGGAGAGAGTACAGTGAGATAGAGTAGGAAACGGGGTGAGAGTGAGGAATGACATGCAGGAAACAGGCCACAGGTGGGATGTGAACCTAGGCCACCTGCTCGAGGGCGAACTTCATGGGGCGCAACCTAAATTGCTAGGCCATCTGCGCCCTGAGTCTGCAAAACTTCTGACAGATTATTATATTATTTGAGTCATATGTCTCGTCACCCTGGAGCTCTTTCCTTGGACACAACAAAGAAAAATGTACACAAAAGTCTCCATACTTTGAGCACATTTCAAATAGAGCACTTTTTACTTTTACAAGAGTAAATTCATGGAATGCTACTTTTACTTGTACTTAAGTAGAGTATCACTAAAGTCGCTTTACTTTTATTTCAGTACAATATTGGTGTGCTCTTTTCAGCCCTGCCTTCTTGCGAGAGGGAGGCATATGTTGATTGTTACTTGTTCTATTTAAAATAGACTCAATACAAATGGTACAAAACAGAACATTTCTTCATTTAAAGCTATTTCTGTCTTGCTGTTTAAAACTCGTCCATAGCTCCCCATGAACTATAACAAAACAATTTGTTCAAAATTACACATTAAGAGCTTTTTAGTGTGAGGCTGGCAAAAAATTAAAAAAATAATAAAAAAAGATCCTTTCAAAATCCTTAGAAACCATTACGGGGAAAATGCAGTGAAGGTTAAAATAATCTAAAATAAAAACTAAAAACTCTAAGGGAAACCTGGCATCTTCATTAATCGTTTTCTTACAGTGTTATGATCACAAGAAGAGGAACACTAATTAATCTAATATTAATGTCGTAGCCGACTGTTTATTACCGTAATGCCTCCTAAAATGAGGCTGTGATCAAAGATAAATCTGAGTGATGTGCATGCAGATGTTAGAGGTAACAGTATACCAGAGCTGATTTTAGATCTGCAGGTATCAGACGAAAACGGGATCATCAAACACGCAGAAGCTAGACTGGCTTCGCGCGCACCGACACAATATACGCACGTAAATAAAACTGCACCATTACTGCGCGTGCATTAATATCTAAATATTATAATCCCCATACCTTCATCTTGTAAAAATATCGATGTTAGGAAATCCGTCCTGCTGTATGATTTTATCGCTCCTTCTTTTGTTGTTTTGCTGTCAACCTCAAAGCGGAAGTGACGTCCTGTTGTTTACTGCGTGCCTGCGGCTGTAATGGCAGCGCGCGGCCACACACCGTCAGCAGAGATACTGTACAGAGGAGAGAGCACTCTCACAGGAATACTGTATTTACACCGGGCTCACAGCCTGGATCCATTTATGATATTTACATATGTCACGATCAGGAGTTCCACTGCCTTTTTCCTTTTATCAAACACGATTTAGAGCTCAAGGTTAACACTTACCATGTCGCCTCCAGTATGAGTTTGGCAAAACGTCTAAATCTAGGCTTTCTTATCAATAAGTAAAAGAAAAAGTCCGATATATCAGGTACAGGTAAGACTCGTGAGGCAAAAAGATGTTTCATCGAGATGAATATACCTCTGATTATTTTCAAAGCAATGTTAATGAATTGTTTATGATTTAAGAAGAAGTGGAGTTCATGTTGTAACGATGAAAAATTCTAAGGAGTTGAAAAATACTGATGTTATATTATCAGTCATAATGTGTCAGAGATTATTATACAGGTGTGCAGTAACAAGGAAACAGAATAACTCATTATTACTGAATAATAGAGAAGGGACGAGATCATACGTTTTTACTTTTTCCCACACCCTTTTGAATGAGTAAATTAAATCAGTGAGTGTTGTTTTTCGTTGTTTATGTATTTACTGGGCATACATATTTTTTCCTTTTTCTTATTGCTTGACCACATTTTTATGAGGAATTGGACCTTTGTTACTCTATAATTTACAAGTTCAAAATATAGTATTCAATCAAACAAGCATTAAAGTGTTTCCTTTTCATTTCAGGAGAAACTAGAAAAGCACTCAGAGAGCGCAGACCTCCGCCAAGCACTTTTAGTCCACCCCTGATCCTATCAATGTTAAAGAATCCTTTAAAAAATTCCTGTATCTGGATGGTGATCCGGATCAGTCCCAAAATCGAATCATTTGTTCCTTATCCCATTCCACACATTTCCTGAAAATTTCATCCAAATCCGTCCATAACTTTTCAAGTTATTTTGAACACAGACAAACAAACAAACCAACGCCGGCAAAAACATAACCTTCTTGGCAGAGGTAATAATGGTTTTATCATGTTCCAAGGAGGGACATTGTACAGTATTTCTGGTAACAGGGTGATAAAGACAGAAAATGTAATCACTGATTAAGGCAGCTGTGATCTTTCTCTTTTTCAATTAGTTGTTTAATTTTGTGTAAATTATGCTTAAGTTATTTTTATTGATCTTATCACTTGAGATCAACAACTACAGACTGGTGGCCCTTACGTCACACATCATGAAGAAAGTGGAGCGGCTGTTCCTTCGCCTCCTGCGATCACAGGTGGAACACCCACTTGACCCCCTGCGATTCACCTATCTAGGAGTGGATGATGTGGTCCACTTCTTGCTCTACTGGGCACACTCGCACTTGGATGTACCAAGTGGATATTTGCGGATTATGTTCTTGGACTTTTCAAGCACATTTACCACCATCCAGCCCTCTTCCTCAAGAGGGCTGGATGGTGGAACAAGCTCAATGATATGGGGGTTGATCCGTCGTTTACTTCCTGGATCATGGATTACCACACAGGGCCACTACAGTTTGTCGGACTGGGGTACTGTGTTTCTGCAACAGCGGTGAGCAACACTGGGGCTCTCAAGGGATGGTTCTGGCTCCATCCTGTTTACCCTGTACACAGCAGACGTTGAGCACAGATCTGAGCCCTGAGTCATTCAAAAGTACTCTGATGACACGGCTATTATGGTATCAAAAACAGGCAGGAAGAGGAGCACAGGGACCATGCAAGAGTCTTCAGTGACAGGAGCAGGAAGAACTGCCTCCTGCTGTACACCTCCAAGACCAAAGAAATGGATATTGACTGTTGGAGGTCTAAGCCAGTCACAATCAGAGGGGATTGAAGGGGTACAAACCTGTAAGTACTTAGGTGTGCACCTTGACAAGAAGCTGAACTGGTCTATGAACACAGATGCCCTGTACCAGAGGGGGCAGATCCAGCTCTTTCTCCTCAGAGGCTCAGGTTTTTCAATGTACACAGTGAAATGCTGCATATTTTCTGTCAGTCAGTGGTTGCCAGTGTTCTGTTCTAAGCTGCAGTAAGCTGGAGTGGCAATATGACTTTAATATAGTAACATTTCTGGATAATAATCCTCCAGCCAAACAACTTGTTTTGTAAACACCAATAAATATATTCTGTAACACTACTACCATACAATAAGTTTACATATTGATGTATTTTTAGCTGACAACTTGTAACTGAGTAGTCATGTCTGTATTCCAACATTAGTTTGGCAGTAAAACTAGAACAACCACATGGTGGCTTTAAGCCTTTTAAGGTTCACAAGTGCCAGACAGAGACAGAACAACTGTGGGTCAAGAAAAGCCAGGGTGTTGTTTGTTGATCTGAGATTGATTAAAAAATAAACTAAAGGCAAGAGATGAACATGGAGTCCAGTGACCTTGGTCTCTGACCTTTTGACTTCATTCCTCCAGCCTTGGCTGTTAACAGAGGCATAAGAAGAGTATGAGAGAGATACTGCTGTGCATGTTAGGGGAAGTATACTTGTGTGCAGCCTAAATCTAAATTCTGCATCTGCTCTAAGATACCACATTTCTGTAACTACTGGAACTACAATAGGGGTCATTCAACTGCTTACACATGATTACATATTAATTCAAAAAACAGTAAAAAAGAATTACCATTTCTTAATTGATCTTAAATGTTGTGATGTTTAATGATTAACATCAAGGGGAAACACATTTTAAGAAGAAAACTATAAGGATGTACTGTTGAACTTCTGGACAGTGACAAAACCTGCTGATGTCATCTTAAGTCAATAGACATTTCTGTGTCCTTGTTTTCTCATTGAATATTAAGAATGGGATGATATTTTACTCTAAGGATACAATAACTGGTAAAACATTAATCTTAATGGTAAGTTAAACCCCATGAACACTAGTAAAGCACATTTTAACCAAAACAGCTGAAATTTTAAAGCCTCACTGTCACAAGAAAAAATATGAAAATCCCTTAAACAATAAGAAGAAGAGATTGTAAATCCATATTTAGTTTAGAGCTAATGACTACCATGCTGCATTACAGATTAGGTATATATTATTGGTTATAAAAAATATAATTCTCTTGAAATAATAAGCTTATGTTTGTTGACAATAGGGTTGTAAGTGCATAAGCAGAACCACAAAAAAAACAGTTGCTGGGTAAAATTGTCAGGTATTATAGGTCTGGGGAAAACTGGTAAGGAAATTATGGTACATATATCTTTGAGGTCTGGAGCAGCTTCTTCTTGTCATCCCAAAGGCCAGACTTAAAACCCAAGATGACTGAGCCTTTTTTTGTGGTGGGCTCTCAAACTTATGGAACAACCTAACCTCTGAAATTAGAGTGTCTCCCACCTCACCTCCTATTAAATCTCATCTTAAAACTTCCTTTTACTCATTAGCTTTTAACACAGCATGAGAGTTGTGTGGCCTCTGATTTTAAATGTCTCGTATTCTCAAGAACCTGAGTTTATTTTAGACACTCACTACAAAACTTGAAAGAGGTCAAAATAACTGCATTGGTAGCTCTAGTGTGAGAGAAGCACAGCTGACCTGCATCTCATGTGACTCAAATATTTATTGTTGGCAAGTAACTTACTCAACCCCACTTAAAAATACCTAAACGACCCTTTAATAAACCTGAGGGACAAGGTGGACTCTCTCATACCTTCTTCATAAAGCTGCAATATTGAACAGTGTTAATAAATGTGTACTCCAAACTTGTCAGGGGTTTTCCTCACATGGCTGTGGGTGTAGACATTGTGAACAATCACACTTTCTCTTTTAACTAAAATGTTAACGTTGGACACATTGCAGTATCTGGCTGGAGTGATGCTTTTCATAAACATCCTACAGTATGCAGGGTTCAAGTGTCCCCCTATTTTATGCACCAAGCTCCAATTTCAAGCACAACTGCTCTTTATGAGACCGATTACGAGATGCAATGTGGGTGGGACCTGCACTCCTACACACCCTTTGACCCAAATTAACCTTTAACTGCAAGCTCAACTGTTTGGTAGACCATAGTATGAGTCACTATACTGTAATTATAACATTATAAAACTTATTAGCCCCCTTCTCCACTTAGCTGAAGTTTGGCTAAGCTAAAATAAACAAAAAAGTTCTTTCTGTTCTCATAAACATAATTAAGTCTTCAGATGTTCCTAATTTATTTTTATTACCTGTATGTTCACTTCTTCATCGTCCTTCTGCCCTCTTCAGCTCCCAAAACACACAAAAAAACACATACATCTTCAACGGCTTGTATGCAAAAGACAGGGTATAGTTGGATTTTATACATACTTGTGAATGGTAATTTCGTCCAGCGCGCCACTGTGCGTAGCCAATTTGGCAATTTGGTAGACAGGCGTCGAGATCCCAGCGGGCACCGTGACATCAATTTGATGTTGAAGATTGGTCAAGATTTTGGCTACCATTATAAATAGCCTACAGAAGCTTTGACCTCCTTATGGTTGTAAAAAGATCCAACCAAAGGATCAATCTCACATCCAATTACTGCATTATACATTGTTAATCAATATATTTGACCTCAAAACAACGTTGTTGCACAAAACCTGACATCAAATTGACGTTGATTTGATGTCAGGAAACCAGGCATTGAATTGATGTCACATTGATGTCCCAATAAAACTGCTCAAGTTGAAGCATTTTGCAATTGGTGTTATTTTGTTGTACTTGCATTAGGGATGATAGCAAACAGAAGACTTGGCAACTAGCATAAGGCTGTTAAACTCTCAATCTAAATATTCATGCAGAAGATACATCAACCAACATCAGTTACTTAGTAGTTTACAATCACAAAAGTGACTGGTTAGCTTAACTGGTAGAGTGATGGGTTGCCTGTATAGGGTGGAGGGGGTTCAAATCCTGATAAGGAGAGGAAGTTGTGTGGGTTCCTGTCAAGTCTTTTAGTGCTATTGCCCCCCTCCTTACATCAGAGCATTTACACAGAAAGTCACATCGGCTCAGACGTCGCCCGGGTTAACAAGTTCTGCGTCACGGTGCAGGATCTTTCTATCAGTGCATTTTTATTGTATTTTTTTTTTACAAAAGTTTGACATAGAAATAATGTGAAAATAACATCAATTAAATCATTATTTGACATATATCAAATTGATGTCAAAGGATTGATGTCATGTTGATTTACGTTTTTGACCAAATTATGATGACAATTTGATGTCAGTGTTTGATGTCATATTGATGTTGAATTGACATCAGGTGCCCACTGGGATGGGTGTGGTGGCACACCAGGGGGAGGTGTTGACAGATTCAGCTTGGTGCAGTGACAATTTCATGCCAAAACACAGCGCGGAAGGTGCACTGAAAGCTCACCAGCTCCAACCTGGTCTATTCTCGGCACAGCGCGCTCGGTGCAGTGGTAATTTGGCTGACAGGCGCGCTGTGCGCAAATGCCACCAAAACCTCACAGGCAGGTATCCAGAGTGTCAGGCACATTTCAATGCAGTAAACAATCACAGCAAACGCTATGTAACCGTCTAAACCAGCATATACATTTGTATCTATATTAATTGTCCCGTTACATCTGATGTCAGATCAGAGACGTTTGTCATAATGGAAACTCCGCGATGTCCTCCGCTGAGCTTGTGAGGCTGGTGGAGGGGCCGCCCCCTGTGGCCACTGTGTGCCTTCTGTGATCTGACAGCTTTCTCTTGGCCTTTCTCTTTACATCATTGAACCGATTTTTACATTGGGCAGTGGTTTTCAGAATATCTTGGCAAACTTGATTGACAATATTAGTAACTTCCTCCCAGGCTGTTTTTGCATCATCAGCCCATGGAGGTCTGTTTGCATTACCCTATATCAGTACTGCGAGCTTAGACCTCCAGGACCAGCACATCAGTTTCCTCCTGGAAGTTTGGCCACCTGGAGCTGCTGTTGCTGCCTTCATCCATGATGAGGTGAAATGCGGCTCACCCGTAGTGCATTTAAAGGCAAGGAGAGGCATTCATTTGATTGGTGAAGATTACACTCGGCTGTGTTAAATCCACTAATGCCTTCTCTCCCCCCTCTTTGCCACTTGCGCCAGTGGGAGGGACAGAGGCGAGTTTCAACAAATTAAAGAGAAAACCTTAACAAACTATGGATAACAGCCATAAAATAATGTTACAATAATTTGACCAAAGCCCTTATGATATTGAAATTAAATAACTGCTGGAAAGGTAAGTCTATAAAAATGTGTTTTGAGAATGGATTTGAAAGCAGAAACAGTTTCTGCTGACTGAATATGAACCTCATTTAGTAATATCTTTCTATGGGAACTTTTTGGTGTGCAGATCTATTTGTCTTTTCACACTTGTGCCATGTCTTTTCCGGTTCTTTCTCTTTTACAAATATTGGATGTAAAATTAGTACTTTAATAAAATATACATATAAAACATGTCATTCTTCAGTTAATTTGGACATATGAGTAAACTACTGTAACTGTATTGAACCTTTAAACATAATTATTTATCCTTTTATTTCTTTCTCAGTTCCTTATCCTTGATGGCTTAAAGTTTTGTTTATTATTACTGGAAATAAAGGACATAATGAATGAATGATTGAATTAATGAATAACTGAAAAAAATGAATAGTTCAGTGACTGATGTACAACTAACTCTTATTCCCCTCTCAGCCTATTCTGCTAAAACTCCTCTTCATCTGTATCATAGTATTTTGAGTTATTTAAGGACTTCTGGAACAGCATGGTGGCCTTAGAAGCTTTCTTTTTTCTCTGAGGCCACTGTCAAGCTTACCTGCAAGATCTGAGATTAAACTTAATTTGACTGCTGTCCACACATTTTGTGGTTGTTGATGGAAAAGCTGAGTTACAGTATGTGAATACAAACACCACTTCCTTCTGTTTCCTGTGAGAATTGACCTTTGACCCATACATCTTGCTCCCAGCATCAAGCCCGACACATGGTCTCCCTTGGGAGCCCGTCAGCATGTGCTCTACAAGGTCCCTGCTTTCCTTTGCTTGATTCTTTGTATATTTTTTAACTCTTAAAGTCTAAAAATACACTTGAGTGCGGATGTTGCTGCTGTGTTACATAAGCTGGTGGGATTGAAGTGTCAGGAATAAGAGGTTGTACAGAAAGTTTCTGGATCTCAGTTCTCCCAAAGTAAACAATCGGGGAAGAAAGGACAGTTTCCTGGAATGGTTTCACAGAAAAAGAAAAATCAACACAGAATTGACTTTAAGCTTTCTGTTTTGGCCACTTTTTAATATAATTGATAAAATGTTTTGGATTTCCTGGGTTTTGCTGTAAAAGCTGACAGTTATAAAGTCTGTTAATCAAAGTCTGTTTAGTCTGTCTTTCAGATTTTAGGTGTCAACGCAGGGTAATCATTCCCACAATATAAAGAATGTCACTTTATCCCCACAAATGTACTCTGGATACTGTCTTCCTCAGACTTTATTTCTTATACATCCACTTTAACCGTAAAGGATAAAGAGTTTCCTCTATTTAGATCCTTGCCGTCTTATCTGAGGAATGTGATTACGTTTTGACTGAGCAGCTGAAACACAGGATAAGTGAGTAACTGTTCTTTTTAAAGCACTTTATATAGATGTATACAAGTGCTTCAATGACTGCAGTATAATTTACTCAAACAAAAGCTAAATATTAATAAAATACTGGATTATTGAACTGCACAATAACACTCAAAGCATAAAACCAGGTTTAAACACAAGATCAGTACAAGGTAATTTCTGCTACTGTGCTCACAGACAGAAACATATTTTGTACTTTTTTTCTTTTCAGTAATTCTTCCTAAATTTTAACAGCATTGTTGAATTGGTTTATAATTTAATGTCAATCTCAAAGCCTGTCAGGAGCCTGGCCGTGCAGGGTTTTATAACTGAGTGAGAATTGCCACTTATTCTCTCAGGCAATAACAAGCCAGTTAAGAAAATAACATTTTAATTTTGATTCCTTTAAGTATTAGGAGTATAGGTTTGTTTCCAGTCCGTACATAACAACCCTTAAAGGGATAGTTCACTGTATTCAAAGTTAGGTTGCATCAGGTACTTGACAATAGTCAGTGAAGTGGCTAAAAAGGCTCACAGCAGTGCTTGCAACTCTAAGACAAACAAGGTCAGACTATCAGTGGGGTACACTGCTGTTGATGGGAACATTTATTTTGTACACTTGTGGGAGTTTTACTTAAAAAAAAAAAAAAAAAAAAAAAAAGCCACAAAACTGTGTTGGGTCGAATGTAAGGTTGGGCTAAAAACACAGAGACTTCCTGGAAAAAAAACAAAAAAAAAACAAAAAAACATCCAATGGTACATTTGACTCAACATAGTCTTGGGGCTTGTTTTTAAGTAAAACTCACACATAAACATTAAATTACTGTACAGTACCTGCTAACTGTAGTGTACCTCACTTGTAGTCTCAGCTTGTTCTCATTAAAGGTGCAGTATTGTAGGAGTATGGAGTTAAAATCATGACAAAACCTCACAAACACACAAAAGATGTTGTACTCATGCCTGACGATTCACAAACAAACTCTGTGTGGTTTGCAAATACAAAACATAATTCACAAACTAATGCATTTTGTTTTGCAAATAAGAAACATACCCATCAAACAAATACATCATGCTTCAGAAACAAATAAAAAAGTACAAAAAAATATTCTTCAAGTACAACAGACAATTCGACAACTACGAAAAAACTGCCACGTGACTTCTGGCACGATCTTACCGCTGTCACGTGACTTTTGGCACCTTGCAGATCCATATGCAAATACATTCTGATCCTCACGCCAACACACTCTGATCCACACACAAATGCCAGTAAAGTTTCGAAGCAATGTCCTGTAATTCACACTCCACAACAGCAGGTGGCACTGTTGATTCAATTTAAGGCTGCCGATTAGGCTAACTTCACTTTTATTCTGTTTTTAACTTGATTATATTAAACTATGGCCACACATAACGTTAATAACTTGATACATCTTTGGTATTATGATGGAATTTTGAGGTGAAGACGGCCTCAGTCCACACACATTTGTCTTGGCACCATCTGAGGAGATGTGTTAAGTTACTGCAGATAAAACAAACACCCTGTTTTTGCTGCTTCTCATTGAATGGTTTGGTTTTATGAAGAGATATTAAGCGCTGATTTCTTCATGTAGCAGTTGTAAATACTACAGGAGATTAAAGTGTAAGCAGAAACAACCACAGTAGGGGTTATATACTGCAAACAAACCAGCTTTGTGCACTTCGATCTGCACTTTACCTCCAACGTGCTGTGTGCTGAAAAACACTAACATCAGGAATTTTATAGTTAACATTTTGAAGAAAGGTTATGAGCTTGTCGTGTACTCGGGACTGAGGCAAGACACGAAAAAGTTGGCGTTTCACTTCCGTTGTGGCTTAATGCAGAGTGTTGATCCTTTGTGCAGTCGTTTTGTGGCATTTGCAACTGTTGAGACCTATCTCAGCGGCAACCGTAGGATTCCTCCTTCTGACTATGATTCTGATCCTGATCCGGCGCCTGAGCAGAACGACATTCCTACTGCGCACCTTTTTCTGCGCATTTTCCCGTGCTTTTAAAAGTGACATTGTAAGCGGTAAAAGAAAAAAGAAAGAAAGAAGAAAGAAGAAATGTGTTTAATAAAAGCACATTTTTTTTTATTATTTTATTTGTGTTTATATTTGTACTTTTATAAGCCTTTTCTTTTATAGATTATTTTTTTGATTAATATGGCTTTATATAGCCTAATAATTTATTTTTTATTTTATTTCTAAACACATTTCATCTCATTTTTTAAATTTGTCTTTATGTTTATACATTTATTAGCCTTGTCTTTTCTGGATTTATTTTTTTGATTAATATTGCTTTATATTGCAACATTATTTATTTATTTATTTATTTTATAAGCACAATTTTTCTCATTTTTAAAAATTGTTTTATTAATTTGTCTTTATATTTCATCTTTTGTTATCCTTTTCTTTTATGATTGATTTTGATTAATATTGTTTTATGTAGCAACATTATCATTTTTTAAAAAAATTATTTATTCATCTTTATATTTCTACAATATTTTTATTTGCTTCTTCTTTTATACATTTATTTTTGTAATTTGGCACTCTCACTATTCCATAGATTACTGCCAGACCTGTTGAATTAAGAAATCACTTAAATAGAACCTGTCTGACAAAGTGAAGTAGGCTGCAAGATCTCGAAAAGACACACCTCATGCCACGATCCAAAGATATTCAAGAACAAATGAGAAACAAAGTGATTGAAATCTATCAGTCTGGAAAGGGTTACAAAGCCATTTCTAAGACTTTAGGACTCCAGTGAACCACGGTCAGAGCCATTATCCACAAATGGAAAAAACTGGGAACAGTGGTGAACCTTCCCAGGAGTGGTCAGCCTACCAAAATTACACCAAGAGCGCAACAACGACTCATCCAGGAAGTCAAAAAGAACCCAGAACAACATCTAAAGAACTGCAGGCCTCACTGGCCTCAGTTAAGGTCAGTGTTCATGACTCAACAATAAGAAAGAGACTGAGCAAAAATGACATCCATGGGAGAGTTCCAAGGCCAAAACCACTACTGACCAAAAAGAACACAAAGGCTTGTTTCATAATTGCCAAAAAACATCTTGATGATCCCCAAGACTTTTGGAAAAATAATCTGTGAACTGGCGAGACAAAAATTGAACTTTTTGGAAGGTGTGCGTCCTGCTACATCTGGCGTAAAAACAACACAGCATTTGATAAAAAGAACATCATAGCAACAGTCAAACATAGCATTTGATAAAAAGAACATCATAGCAACAGTCAAACATGGTGGTGGTAGTGTGATGGTCTGGGGCTGCTTTGCTGCTTCAGGGCCTGGACGACTTGCTGTGATTGATGGAACCATGATTTCTGCTGTCGACCAGAAAATCCTGAAGGAGAACGTTCAGCCATCAGTTTGTGACCTCAAGCTCAAGCTCACTTGGGTTATGCAACTGGACAATGACCTGAAACACTCTCGCAAGATTACCTCTGAATGGCTTAAAAGAAATAAAATTAAGGTTTTGGTGTGGCCGAGTCAAAGTCCGGACTTAAATCCAGTTGAGATGCTGTGGTGTGACCTTAAAGTTCAGTTCATGTTCGAAAACCCTCCAATGTGGCTGAGTTGAAACAATTCTGTGCAGAAGAGTGGACCAAAATTCCTTCACAGCGATGTGAAAGACTCATCGCCAGTTATCGCAGTTAATGCTTGATTGCACTTAATGCTGCCAAGGGTGACACAACCAGTTATTAGGTTCAGGGGGCAATTACTTTTTCAAATAGGGTCATGTAAGTTTGGAGAGCTTTTTTCCCTTAATAAATAAAATAATCATTTAATAACTGTATTTTTTATTTACTCAGATTATCTTTGTCTAATATTAAGATTTGTGTGATGATCTGAAACATTTAAGTGTGACAAATATGCAAAAGAATAAGAAATCAGGAAGGGGGCAAATACTTTTTCACAGCACTGTATCAAGCTATTAACGTTATGTGTGGCCATAGTTTAATTTGATTCAGTTAAAAACAGAATGAAAAGTGAAGTTAGCCTAATCGGCAGCCTTAAATTGAATCAACAGTGCCACCTGCTGTTGTGGAGTGTGAATTACAGGACATTGCTTCGAAACTTTACTGGCATTTGTGTGTGGATCAGAGTGCGTTGGCGTGAGTATCTTAAAAGAAACTACAATATTTCCAGCATATAAAGTGTTATTGTAAGCTCTTGTTTGAGGGTTTCTTCATAATCAAGTTACCTGGTAAAGTTGGTCCATATGACTGTGGCAATAGTGTATGAATAACTGATAATTAAAAAACAATTAGAAATGCTTGCCTTTGGGTCCCCGGCCATTTTAGTAGTCCTTGTTAGCAGTTAATTAGCAACCGTTGTTTTAAACACACAACAGGGATTTAAAATTCAAAAGCAGGGAACAAAAGATGCATTTTATTATTTCCCATTAAACATTAAAAATACCATGTATGTTTCCACCATTAACCTTATTTCAGGCACTTCCAAAAACAGGTACTCTAAATCTCATTTACTCTGGACGGTTGGGAACCAGCACTGCTAAATGCTAACTCACTTCTGCATTTTTGGACTTTTTCCTGCACTATTCTTTTGTCAACCTGATACAACCCAACTTCAAAAATACACAGCCACCCCTTTCATTACTCTGCTGAATTGCTGCCTCCTCCATATTAACAATGTGACATATGCCAAACTATTGAAGAGCCCATATTTTTGCCTCAACTAAGGTTCATATTGTCACATTGCTAATGTTCAAAAAACTTTATTGCTTTCATATACTGAGCATCCCGACCAACACTCTGTCAGGGCTCTTTTATAATGTAACTAAGTTAATGTCCACATTGATGAATACTCTCTCCACTAAATATCTTTCAAGAATTACCTGACCTCTGGCATTGAAATAAAATCCCTGGCATAATGTTATAGGTTTAGATTTTAAACAATCATATTACAGGTTTAGATTTTATTCAAACTACAAACTACTACAAACAGAATTAAAACCTACAAACAAACACTTTTTAAATAGTTAATATTTTTTTATGATATGGTGTTTACGTTTTCTGATCCTCTTGGCTTTTGCCTTTCAAAAGTACAACTACCCCTGTACAAAACAAAACAACAAAAAATAAACAGCATTCTCAGAAAATATAAACTTGAATAAGCAAACGATACAGTATAAAATGTGATTAAGATGGTCTTAAAGTTGTAAGTTTAGAAAAATTAAAAATACAACATTACAACTCTGCTCCTTACAGTATTCTGCAGCAGAGAGGAAATACAAAGAACCATAACACAGGAGTCATTGAACTCACAGATGTGAGCGTCTGCTGCAGACCAACAGAGAATTCTGTCCTGCTGGGGATATCCTCCACCAAGAGATCTCTGACATTTTTATTTGTAAATTAAATGTGTGCATCGAGTGGTGGAGGGTTCTGAGGCATCTTCTCCATTGCCTAAATGTAGTTTATGCAAGTTCTATCTTCTCGGTATGTCATTAGTGTCATAATTCAGCACCCTGCACAGGGTATTTTGTGCAATGTTCATATCACCAAGACACTGCAATGAAATACTTGTTTATAGCCTTAAAGTCACTACTGAAAACAGAAATATATGCACACAAGTGACAGCCTTGCAAGGCCGCTGTACTCACCAGAGTCCATGTTTTTAATCAGGCAAATCCATTTTTAAGTGTATTAATGGTCAGAAAATGATCAGGGCAGTCAGCATCCTTTGAGGAAAAAGTGTCAGTGGCAACAGTTGTGGATTAGCTGTGCCAGAGGAGAAGCCATTGAAACCTTACAGCAATGAATATTTGTCCAATGACCATTTTTAAGACCCTGCTATTCTTTGGTGTGTTTCCCAGATTTACTAATGAAACATACCTCATTGATATGTGAATCAGTCTGTCAGGTTTGTAAGGTTGTGTCAATGAGCTCTATATGACTATATAATATTTCATGATAGGATTTGGGGGAGTCCTCTATGGATAACTGTCTTTAGTAACCTTCAGAGACAGTGTTGCGTCTGATAGTATTAATCAGCAATTTATTAGCAATTTTGTGTAGAAGTATTTTCATGGCTTGTCTCCTCATACGTCACTGCATGCAGTTCAGAGAACTTGTTAAATACGTAGTTGGCAAAAAAGATCTTTGGAACATCTGCAATCTGAGGCAGAGAAAAGACTTTCTTGTCCACTAGAGGACCGGTCTATCAGTGTGCGACCTCACATAAAGATTATTAATACAATTATTTCCCATATTGAGTATAAACTGTCCCTGCAAAAGCATTCCTGATATACACACTATTCCTAGGGAGAGAGAAGGATAACATGGTCTCTTAGCAACACAGTGAACTTTTCCATTATCATGTCTGATGGATCAGGTGCTCTGTGTCTGCAGTGGATTAATTATGCATGTTAACACATCAGAGCTATGAGATCTATGCTCAAAATTACACTGAAGTCGTAGCAGTCACCAAACCAGATTTTATTTCAGCTGAAAACCTGTTTGTACATGGATCGTCAGTGTATTGATGGTTTTTGTTGATCATTTTGTGTCTAAGGGTCAATCCCAATGGTACCCCTCAGCCCTTGGTTCTGCACGTTCACGCCTAGTGAAGTGGTATTCCAATTCTCTGTAAGGTTAAGGGGAAAGGCTTAGAGGAGGGCCTACACAGCTCTTGAAACGAAGTCAAACTGGGACCTCACTTGAAAGGAAGGGGTACGAGAAGTTTCCTATAATACATTTATCATTTATTTTAATTTATTTTAATTTTGTCTGAATAGCATTACTGCAGGACTTATTGAGCTCATGCTGGCATACAGACAAACCATACCCTGTATTCTTCTCTACCAATCATATCTCCCCTCCAGAACTCCCCCCCTTCTCTTAAGTCTAACATCACTTGTCTTTTTGGACTTTAATGCTTGAACTCATCATTGTGGTGGGAGTGGGTAAGACCAAACCTTTATTTAGTTAAGCTGAATAAATCAATCTCAGCACACAGTCAGGCCTTGAAGTCTTGTTTGCAACTTCACATAACAAGGGTGATATAGTACCAAGAATAAGAGACTGCACACACAAATAATAGTGAAAGAAACTTATTCATGCCTTTATTACTTGAGACTATACCACAGTAATTCCCTTAAGTCTTATCTTGAAAAAATGAAAAGCACCATAATGAATTTAATGATTGGTTGTATCACTTGAAAAAATGTGATGTGTGTTCAGCCAAGAATGTATATTGAGAAAGACACTCTGGCACAAAAAACACCTAATAAGGTCGAATGATTTATAGATGTCAAAGATCATCCTCACTGTGACTTCAAAATGTCGTTGCTATAACTCCTGATCTTTCCTGTAGACACAACATCCCAGGAACCTTCATAAAGTTATATGAACTGTGTTTAAACATAGTATAAAAATAAAGGAACACTGCCCTGCCTCACTCTCATCCCTGTGTGACTAGTGGAGGCTTTGCAGCCATCAGACACAGCAGAGCCAAATTCCTCCGATAAGGATAGTTTTCAAAACGTCATATTGGCGCCTCTGGTGTGTGTAAAGGATCATTAAGACAGTAGTATTAATTTATTCAGTCTGGAGTTTATTGCCTATTAGTATTCACAGTGAAACTTTTGCAGATACACAGGCGTCTTTTGACAAGAGAATGCTGCTGGGAATGTTTGCAGTTCGTAAGCCGAGCCATGTTGTCATTTCTTCGACATGTAATGCATCAACTTTGACCTTGCTCTGGTTTGTGGCCTCTGGCTGAGGGAGGGAGGGAGAAAGCAAGTGAGAGAGAGAGAGAAATGTGGGGTGAGTTTTTGGGATGGTTGATCTTGTAGTGATTACAGAGGCGTAGAGACAGACAGAGTTAGGGAGGGCACCTTGTGTTCATCAGAGTTTTATCGTTGTCTAAGTTTAGATCTTGGCTCGCAGGCGGCTTCTCAAGTAACAAGGCTGCAGGCTCACTTCAGCGACTCCTCTCTGAGACAGAAACAGAGCTCCACGCTACGCTTAAAAGGAAGATGAGAGAAGGCACAAGAAAGTGGCAAATCACTGGAAAATAAGAGAAGAGAGGAAGTAAGTACTGTAAAATAATAAGGCTTGTCAAACAGGAGACACAGATGTAGAGAGAAGAAGAGCACAAGCTGGACTGCACTCTATTCGGAAACAGATCCTTGTCTCGACAGTTTGTCCTGCTGTTTTACCTGCTGAGAGCGGACAATGACAGAGGAAGCAGAGGTGGGAGTGGACCTCATGCCGACCTCTGAGCCTGAGCAACAGGCTCCTCATTTCCTACAAGATGTCATCTTTCATGGCAAGTTTAAGGTGAGTTTTTGCCTGAAGGCAAAGAATATTAACACAGCCACTGACTAAAATCTACCCCAGTAGAGCTGTAGACACAATGGACTATCCATGGAGAATTGTTACAAATATTTCATTATCCAAGGTATGATTTTTGTAGGATAGAATCACTCTGCCCAGCACATGCTGCTGTCAGCAGTCAAGTAACTTCTATTTGCAATGGTGGTAGGCTACACATGACACAGTTTATGTGGGTATTCTTAATAAACTCATGTTAAGCCTTAGGTTGTTTAGACTTAAGAGAGCTATACATTCACATGTATTATACTCTCTGTTTTAGCATGTTTTCCTGTGATAGGTGGTGCATTGTATTTTTTTTTCATCTTGAGTTATAGATTTATTCATCTTGTTATACCAGGAAATGACTCTGGATTTCCAGTGATGACAAGTTACTTTTACAGATCTTGACAAAATTACAAAAAACTACCCTGTTACACTGGTTACACTTTCAAAGGCAGTGTGATGAATTACTCAGGATTTTGAGGAAACCAGTGTTAGTGAATTTCACTTTAAACATAACGTGTCATGATACAAGATGATAACCTGTCATGTCTGGTTGCGTGTCAAAGAAGTATCAAGTCTTGGCAGAGTTTAATATGAACATAATTCATCAGTGATCAAATATGTAGCAGCTAACTTGCTAACCTGCAAGTTAGGAATGCAACAGTTCTTAATGAAATATTGAAATGTTCAGTATGATGTCCATTCTTCAATACCCTCATGTAATTTTGGTTTTGAGTAAAAACAGCTTTCATTCATTGTTGCTCTTTTTTTTTGTTTTTGTTTTTTTTTTCTCTGAGCTTCTGAGTCAGCGGGCAAAGATTTGGAAACATGAACAACCATGCACTAAGGTTGGGCCAAGATATCACAATACTACTGTGAGATAAAAGGTGACATATGCACCCGCATTCAATCAATCAATCAGTCTTTATTTGTATAATGCCAATTCATAACAAGTGTTATCTCAAGACACTTTACATCAGAGCAGGCTGAGGTCATACTCCTCATTTTATAGATACACATATATGCATGAATAAATTAACTAAATATAAGAATTTATGATAGTGACAAACGTATGGACGCCCAGACCATAATTCTGTCCTCATCATAATTGTCTCTGCTGAATATAAATGTATGAAAGGTGAGAGAGTGTTAGAGAGACAGAGAAGGAGGAGCTCAGTGTGTCAAATCCCCTGACAGTCCAAGCCTGTTTCAGCTTAACTATGAGCTGGTGTTATTTTATGTGTTTTATTTTTTATTTGATATTACAAATTGCACCAAAGACAGGTTTGAGGGCTTTTTATTTTAAAAGAGTGAAAATATGTAGTGGTTAAAAAAAGCTTTTCCTCACAATATCCCCTCTTTGTTTCTCAAACATTTTACAAAAACACCTTAGATTGGAGAATTTAAATGATAAAAAAAGCACTCAAAAAAACTGAACCAAACTGAAAAGCATGACCAAAATCTGAGACGTGTAACGAACCGTGGGCTAAGTGTAATGTTGCATCCCTACAGCATATCCTGTTCTGACACCCGTGATGACATACTTCGTCTAAGACTACAGTGATCTTTAGGACCTCAGATTGTATTATCTCTATTTAAAAGTAAAACTGTTGTTAACTGTAATGAAATAAATAGAACAATAAAAACTGAAATATATAAAACAGTTTGGTCAAGTTAAATAAAATCGAAGTGTAACAAAAAAAATATACAGTAGTATGTGTTTACAAAACTGACTCAAAATTTATAAAATGAAGAACAGTATGTCTTTCTTTTAGTCTTTGACTGCACAACACATATCCTAATATGTCTTACTTTGCCTCAGGTACATCAATATTGAATTTTGATGAGCCTTATTGCAAAAGTCACACCTGTTTTCCCCCCGGGGCTGTACAAGCCAGTAATCTTTTCTATTATTATAAGGAGTTTGATTTTTCTGTAAAATATGAACAAACCATGTCGACCAGCCTTTTATTCAAACACTCACTGTGAATGACCTGTTTGATTTGCACAAACCAGAAACACACGTTACACAATACAAAATAAAATCCAGTTTACTTTTGTTTCACCATTGTTTTGATTTTGTTCGTGAAATACACTGTATATGATGTCTGAGTGATGAAGGGAGAGAGCGAGAACTGCTGCTGTGCCTGGAGATGCAGTACATTGTTGATGCTGAGGGAAAGAGGTAAAAACATCTTTGGGAAGTTTTTAGACTTTAAGGGCTCTAATTCTGTAGACCAGGCACGGTGCACCTGCCCTGTGCCACGCCTGTGCCACGCCTGCACCGCGCCAACGGGGTGTGTCCAGAGCATTTTGCAATTTTTGTGCACAGCGCAGTCTGCACACCCACGCCTTCGTCTCTCCCACCGGCTCAAGGCAAAGAGGGAGGAGAGAATGCATGAGTGGGTTTAACACAGCCAGGTGTAATCTTCACCAATCAAATGAACGCCCCTCCTTGCCTTTAAATGCGCTGCGGGCAAGGCGCAGTGTCAATTTCAATCTCTCCTCCATTGACTCCAGCCTCGGTAGGCTGGCGGATGCAGCCGACCGAGGCCGTTGAGACCCCAGACCAGGGGAGGACGGCTCTCATCAGGCTCTGACCTTCCTTCTCCAACCAGCAGTCCAAGTGTGTGAGGAGGAAGGGGAAGGAGATGAGTTTAAATAAAATTTATCTTTCTTATGAATGATTTTGTGTATCTTTAATGTAACTGAGTAAACTGTGGCTAAAACATGTATAAACGGTAGGCATATACTCGCATTTAAGGACAGAGCTGTGCAGCCAGGTGGTCCCTCCTCTCCCATGAGCTCTGCTGCTCTCCCTGTTGATACGGCACATGCAGTTTGGCCTCTCTCCGTCTTGAGTCCTGTAATGTCTCCTTTGTGAGGTCAAAGTGGCATCCATGGTGTAAGGCTATGTTGTGTAGCACGCAACATGCAACAAAGAATGCACTGACACTTTGGATACCTGCCTGTGAGGTTTTGGTGACGTGTGCGCACTGCGCGCCTGTCAGCAAAATTACCACTGCACCAGGCACGCTTCACGTGCCGAGAATAGACCAGGTTGGAGCTGGCGAGCTTTCAGCGCACCTTCTGCATAGTGTTTTGGCACAAAATTAACGCTGCGCCAAGCTGAATCTGTCGACACCTCCCCCTGGTGCGCTGCCACACCCATCTCTGCGCAGCTGGTCTACCAAATTGCCAAATTGGCTGCACAAGGTGGTGTGCCAGACGAAATTACGTTGCACCAGGAAGTTAGAGCCCAAGGTCTTGAATTTAATTATACAAAATATAAACCAATTAAAGTTAAAGCAAATGTAATCTAAATATTTTGTTTTTGAACCAATTTCTACCCATATTTTTGACAAAAAGGTTCATATAGTAAAATGTCCTCAACCATTAGCAAAAAGTAGTTTATTTAAGTGTACTAAGACTTACACTTATACTTAAATACTAAAACTTATACTTTACTTTAGTATACTTTTTACTTATTTCTGTAATATATCTTGATCTAGGTACAGAATAAGGTCAAGTTTTGTGCTTACATTTAATTTAGCAGAATAAAAGTGTTTTTCACCACACACATTTGCTTTGAGGTATTACTCCTGCTATAAACTTACATGCTCAAGATCATATAGTGCTGGAGCTTAAAAGTTTACAGTAAATGTATGTGTGCTCAATTGCAGTATCTTTATGTACCTTAAAAACATACACGTAAATATAGAGAAACATTTGACTTGACTTTAATTGATCAAGTTCTAGTCACTTTCATAAGAGTTTGGAAATGGTGTCATGTACACAGTGTCATCTGTTTCAACAAGAACACATTTTGTTTTAATCATATCAGGCCAGATATCATTAACAGTTCATATATAAATGTTTTGTACATTGATCTGTGAATCTAGACACACAGGCCTTTAGTAAGATTTGATATTTAGTAAGTACCTCAACTAAAACACAACAGAGTTTGGCACATGAATAAAAGCAGAAATTTGATGTGAACACATTTGTTTAAAAATAACCAAGTCATTGATTAAACAAAATGTACCATCTTTTAAGCATACAGCACTGTTGTCTCTATTCTTTAGTCGGTCATAGTTTTTACTGTGATACAGTGTTTAATCTGTGCATTTAGGGGAATTACAATAAAGTAGAACATACAAGTATACTTAAAGTATGACAATAAGTAAACTAGTAAAATAGCAAAAAATAGTATTTTTTAGTTCATAAAAGTATACCTAAAGTTTACTAAAATGTGGACTAGAAGTATAGAACTAGAACAATAGTAATATATAGATAAGTGTACTTCTTGTATACTTGAAAGTGTACTTTTGTAAACTTAAAAATGTTCCAATCTAGTTTGTAGAAGTATTTACTTAGTATACTTTTTAGTGCACTACAAGTACATGGTCTGTAGTATACTGTTATACTCATACTTATGCTCAAGCATACTTAATAAAAAAAAATTCAAGTATACTACTTTTTGCTAAGGGAACATAACTGTGTTTATCACAAAATAAGCCTACATATAGGTCTTATTTCCTTCAAACAAAGTGGTTCCAATCAGACTCATATAATAACATTGACCCTTGGCCAGGGTCTATTTTAGCTCCCTCAGTCATAAACAAGATTAAAACAAAGTTTGCTTCTCTCACTCCTAGATGAGCTCACAGTGTGGTAAATATGTGACTCTTCTTTGGTGGTCTGTGACGTTGAAAGCTCATAAAACAAGAGCTGGACTACAACAGGGAAGGAAAGACCTAGAGCCTTACTTATAAAACATTGAAACACAGGTTTTATCCCGAATTGAATGTTACACAATTAAAGTGTTCTGGATTAAAAGTATGTTCATTCCAGTGTTTCTATTAATGAAGAGAAGAACCTGTGGTGAACCAATGACCCGTCTGTAGATCAAACTTGGCTGCAGGGTTAAAACTGGAGTTGTCATGAGGGGGTAGGGGGCTGCACGTGTGTGTATGTGTACGGCAGACAGTCATCAGGCTTTCAAACTGTCATTGCCAGGCTTAAGACTTTGACTTGTACAATCTGACAATGTGAAACAAAAAGAGATAAATTTGATCAAAACAACAAAACAGTATTTTTTTATTTTTTTTCCCAGTACAAATGCAAATGATGACAATATCCCAATAGTCTAATCAGTAAAGCTGTCATATTTAAATGTATTTTTTCCTCTTTCTTTCTAGGGAAGCAAAATATTGGATTTTGCCGACATCCAACGTGCCGATATTTCTGAATTCATTATTGCAGATACTGATATTTTTTAGTTGACAGTGTACAGTCTCACTAAAACTGACCTGTTCCTTACACTGCGAACATTTATTTGCGTTAGAGACACACATGTAATAAAAAACATTTCATTATTAAAAGTGATACTTTTTTTTCTTATGTAGACATTTAATGGTAACAAGGTGAGGCATAATTATACATCAGCTAATTTAAGGGATATATCTATATATCTATATATCTATATATATATATATATATATATATATATATATATATATATATATATATATATATATATCTGCAGATAATGAGATCATACCAATAATACCGTCCATCCCTATTCCTTTATTTTTTCCTCTTTTTTAGAGGTTAGCCCTCTTCTAAAGACTTGTTTTGATGCTGTGTTTATCTTTGATCTGGAACAAAATGATGACACTCTAACCTAGAACCAGGATGGGAAACATTGGTCATCATAATGCCCATATTCTTTTTTTTTGCTGCCGGCCAAATTGACCCACTGTTGGTCCTCTGGTTGGTCTGCTGACCCACCAATCAGAAAGCCCCTCATATAAAAACTGCTGTTGGGCCACTTTCCACTTTAAATAGGGCTAGTTTTTGACTTTACTCATGCATGGTTAAAGTACTAACAGCATGTGATGTTCCCTTTAATGCACAGTAGCTTTGATATTTTTTGTCAGATTTTCTAAGAGGGAGGGCTGTATTGCTAATAACATTAGCATTGTGTTATGCTGACATTGCTTATCTATAAAGTTAACCTTCTAGTGCGAACATCAACTTACAATTATAAGATAAAGCTGAGCAAGAAGGGTAATGGTAAAATTTTATTATTTCTTAAACTGAGCACTTAAAATATATGAAGAATTTTTAGAAATTTGTAAACTGACATTTTTTTTTATTGTTTACCAAACTGACTTATTATACATAATATATTATTGTTGAACACCTACATCACCTCAAACATATCCTTATGTTCTGAATGCAAGAAAATCTTAAATTTTAATAGCTGTAACAGGCCATGTCCTTCATGATGACAGCCTTAACAACAGACAGTTTTGCTGTTGTTGAGAACACATAATATGTGGAAGACTGTTGCACAAGCAAGTGGGATCTACTACTTTTGCTGTTTTGTTTTTGTATCTCATTCAGATTATGTGCAGTTTACCTGTGATGGCCCCCCATTTTTCTCTGACTGAGGTCTTTTCTTTTACCCAAACTCCCCTCCTGTGATTATATCCAATGACCCCCATCAAAGATACATTTCCAAGCTAAATAGAGAGCTGCTGTCTTTTGACAGCCTTCACTGTTTACTCTTTCAAAACTGAGGTCTCTGGTCAACCAAAAGCGCAGTGCATGAAGCATAGATTATTGGTGAGCGTCAAAAGATTTGAGACAACCTAACAGAATAAAATAAAAAAGTTTGCTAAAGAAAATATCAGACCATTTCACTAAATAATCTACTTTAGACCTACGTTTTAAAATATATATTTAAAAAAGACAATTTGTCTGTTTTTGTGTCACGTGTATAGCCACATGTGTATAGACATACAATTTATACTGTTTGACATGTGAGGTTAAACTTTTACTAATGTTTACACTGCTTACACTGACATGGCCCATGTTTCAGAGCCCTGGTCCAGTTTTACCCTCCAGTACTTGCCTGTGGTATCTGGTATTTGCAGAGGAATCTCCTCCAGTAGCATGCGTAACACAGGAGTGGCTCCGTGATCAGTTTCTTCTTCTTGTGATCTTAGAGCTGTGCCTGACAGCTGACGAATGTTATTAGGCAGCCCAAATAACATTTCTATTTTCTCTTACATACACGTGACTAACATGTGGAATGGTCTCAGTAAACATGGCACTTGCACACTAAAATCCAAATACTTGTCGGGTCTTTTGTTTTTGGAACATTTTGCCAATGCTAATGATAATTAGTTTTTAATTTTTATTTAAACCTGAGCCCTTAGAGTTTAGACTTTTTTCATAAACTATCCACAGTTTTCTCTCAAAGTTTTGACTGATGTGCATCTTCATGCAAACCCACTCACTTCTTTGTGCAATAACATTACACACAACATCACACAGTTGATGCAACACACACATAAACACACAGGCAAGCTGATTAGCAAGTTTAGCTGTTTGTTTTGTTTGCTCCAGCTAATGGAGAGGAAGTCTCTGAATGGAAGAAAAGCCCCCATACCCCTAATTTATTGACTCTTTACAACCATTAAAATTTTAAAAGGTCTGTTTTTTTTCAACAAGTTATCATTGGTTCCAAATATCCCTATAAAATATTTGTAGTTTTTTTTCTTACATAAAACTCCGCTCAAATACTGGATTTCCACATGTCAGTTAACCTCACTACCTTTTTCCTACTCAGAAAAGTCTGTCTTAGAGTAAATCTTCATAACTTCTGTCTTACCATGCCCCTCTGAAAATGTGATTGTGGCTTCAGACTTTGAGGACTGTGCTCTAATGTTAACTGTGGCTGCACAGACATGCCGGGATATCGTCCTTTGGCTTTGGCTTTGTGGGCCTGGCTCAAGGGGAGTCTCCCATCTGGTGGTATGGCATATCAGGCGATCTTTAAAAACTGGACAATTTGAGCACACATTTTTTTTTAAATGTAGAGCAAGCAACATAGGAAAAGGAGGTCATTTTCTTCTTCTTCTTCTTCTTTTGTTGCAAATGCTAATATCACCTGCTCCATGATCAGCTTCCAGATCAACCAGAGGGACTTTTATTGCATATGTATAACACAATATGTAGAATTTAAATCCTTTGTAGATATAGGTTTACAATGAATTTAGGCTAAAAAAAAAAAAGCCTTCTGTGGGTTGGGTTACTCTTAATGTACATAGGAGAAATTTTGGGTTAAGGACGCTTAGACATGTGGCAGGAGCTTTGATCAACCACCAGAGCTTCAAGTTAAGGATCAAGTGACCACTGAACAATAGACATCACAATATGTGTCTTACATTAAATACCACATACTTCAAACAACACATGAACCAGTTGTTCAAGCTTACATGGGCAGCTCTTTTTATTTTTCTCAGGGCTTACTTACTGTTTTTGTCTGTAAGATTATGCTACAACCATTACAATGTGTATAAAGGCTGGTGGATGAACCACCTTTGACCTTTTGACCCTGGACACTGAAAAGATACATAAAATGTGAATATGCCAATCTTCTCGTAACATACCCTGTGTAATAGGTGCAGTTCCCTTTAAATATTGGTGCATGCTCTCAGTGTAGTTTGATCTTAAGACACCCTCTGTCTCATCTACCGCCAGACTTTATGAATAGACTCTGAGAGGAGAAACACTGTATTAAGCTCAGGACATGACAGAGCTCAAAATTCACACACTATTTATATCTTACAGGAATTACTCAGAAGTGACACTGTGGGCATAGCAGCTGCCACCTGTACTATGGCACCAAACTGCCCCAGAGCTCCTGAAAACATTCATTCATAACATCTTATCAAAATGACTCTAATTTGTAGGAGGTCTGCATGTGATGGTACCTTGATTAGACTGCAAGGTAATACTATACAATCACTAAAGGTTCAGCCTGCAGGATCACTGCAGCTTTATTCATCACCTCATTAAATAATTCAACAACAGAAAGATTTCATTTAAAGGAATGTATAGTAACTAACTTTAAACTATTAAATCTGTACAATATCACTGTTAATTTAGGCTCATTCCTGATCTTGACCTTTCAAAAAATGCTTTATGCACGGCTAACAAAATGACAAATTATCTGTAGAAATATTTGAATTTGTAAGAAAAAACATCAAATACAAAAGTAATAACACTCATTTGTAATGGTATGTACATATTTTTTTCAAACTTTTGCATTGTCCTCATTAGTTTTGATTGGCTAAAAAAATTATGTCAAAGTTGAATTCTCACTTTTTGGTTAATTTGTAAAATAAATAAATAAATAAATAATGATAAAGGCTTGGTCTTCATCCAAAAGCACTGACAGAATGCACAAGTTTTATAGTCAGGAGAGATCGAATTTGAGTGAAGAATCATTTATTGTACAAGTTGGTATGATTGAAAATGTGCTTTGTCTTTTGTGATTAGCATAAAAAAACTGAATGATGCACAGAAAATAACGTTAAATTTATTCTATCAGAAAAATTCCGAAACATTACACTATGACCAGCATGACCAGGGTCCGAATGACCCAAATATTGGCCCTGGCATAACTAACCAACATCACTTATGTCAGTTTATGTCAGCAGTCTTACACAGTCAACAATATGTGTCTTACATTAAATACCACACCCTTCAAACAACACATGGACCAGTTGTTCAAGCTTACATGTGCAGCTCTTTTTATTTTTCTCAGGGCTTTACTGTTTTTGTCTGTAAGATTATGTTGCAACCATTACACTGTGTATAAAGGCTGGTGGATGAACCACCTTTGACCTTTTGACCCTGTACACTGAAAAGATACACAAAATTTAAATATACCAATCTTCTCTTTTATTATCTGAGACGGTAATATTCAGGAATTTGTCAAATGAAATGATCCAACACACATATTGTTGACCTGCTATGTCCACAGTCTGCATGACTTGACATGTAATACAACATGAGTTGCTCGACGTACAGGGATGTGACCAAGCATGTCCAGGGTCCATTTGACCAACTACATGCATGTGATGGGCATGTCTGAGGTCTGACTGACCTGTGTGCAGTGCTGCATGACTGACCCTTTAGCCATGTGACCCGGCATGTCTTGGGTCTTAATGACCTGACGTGGTCTGGCAGAAACAGTGTACAATAGTATTAGATTTATTCTCTATAGAAAATTCTCAAAACATTTAACTTCACCAGTAAGAATTAAAAGATCTGAAGAACAGCTGTATGGCCTGACATGAGGTCTGATGTGACTAGATGACCCTCAAGGTATGATTTTACAAGGTCTGACTGACCTGGTCTTCAAAACTCTGGCCCCAAAGACCAGAATTCTAAAGACCTGTCATATGGTCCAGCATGAATGACACTACAGTCATGTGGCCCAATAAGCCTGTTATGAATGAGGTCTTCTGTCTACTGATGAAAAAAGAAATGTTGCTCAAGAAATAACATTCTCTTTAGCTATGCGTGGAGAATGCTGAGAAAGTGATGCAGTATTGAAGCTAAAACTTTTATCTAGTGTGTAAACTGCCCACTTAGCAATATGACATTTTATCCTTGAATTATTTTGGAAGAATTGCTTACTTGCAATGCATAAACACCACCACCAGTTATATGTCACTCCAGAAAAAAAGGGATATAAAGCTGCATCAACATGACCAGCAGCTTGTCAACCTTATCAAAATAACCAGATTTGTTGCTGCAGGATTTTAATCCATTGGAAAGAAAGGTAAATTACTGTTTTCTAGAATTTATGACTGAATAACACTTACATGAAGTAAATGTAAAAAGCTTCTTATTTCCTCTCTCCAGAAATTTTTGGGATGAACTGTACATCCGTCTGAAGAATATGAAGTCCTCTCATTTGAACACATGTTGTAAATAAGTTAAATGTCAGCCATGACTTGTTTCAGCAGATGACTTGAGGATGGCATGTTTCTGATTTAACCAGGAAAACTGGCTTTACTTTGAACTGTGTTACGACCTTAAACTTCTACGAAATGGAGTGTAAATATAATATCATAGAGGCACAGCCATGACCGCAGATACTGAGGTATACTGAATGTTTTATGAGTACAAGCATATTAACGAAACAAATGTAATGATATATTTAGACATTTGTAAATGATTTGGGAAACCCTGATGGGGAGACTGAAAGCTGCAGTAAAACTGAGGTCAGTTATTTTGACTCATTTCAAACCTGATAAGTTTGAATGTCTCGTCATAAATTCAGCGCTGGACCCAGAGCAGGGTATAATGAGCTCTTTGAGCTGAGAACATGACCAGTGTTAGTCACCGAAATTTAGCCAGAGGTTGACATTTAACCCAACATTTTCAAGACAGATACTGATTTTGAAATGGTTTTAGTCAGACACTAATTTTAAACCCTAGAAACTTTTAAATAAAAGACCCACCTCTTCCCCCTGGCATTCATAAATGAGCACATGCAAATCACAGGCACTGTAGATTTTTCTACTTTTACTGTTTTTATTTCACTGTTTTAATTTTATTGTCTCTGTCGTAATCTATTTATTCACTTCTTTTTATGTATCCTGTGTACAGCACTTTGATCGGCTGCTGTCTTCTTAAAGGTGCTTTATAAATAAACTTGACTTGATTAAAGTAACACTTTACGCCACTCTAAGTTACAGACTGTTTTAGCCAAATGCTTGTGTTAAGCTGGATGCTGATGTTAGCCAACACTTTAGCTGTATGCTTGTGAACCAACATTTTTGGCCTAGCGCTGATGTTAAAGCAACACATTAGTCGTATGCTAATGATAAAACATTTTTTTGCTGAATGACAACTTTAAGCAGCATTTAGGTAAATGTAAATCTCAACACATTATAAGTATCATATTTTGTTTATTCATTTATTTATTTCTGACGGAGTCACGAATGTGATGTTAACAATTGAGCCAAAGATACCAACGCCTCAGCCAAAGATGACATTAATGATTCAGCTGACAATTCAGCCTAAACAGTTCAGCCCACTACATTTACAACCCAGCCAAAAACCTCTACAACTCAGCCAAGATGTTTGCAGTTCAGCCAAAGACATCAATAAGTAAGCCTTATTTGGCCAGTAAAGATAGCTTAACTGAGGTTGAAACAGTTTAGCAGATAACATCGTTAAAAACCACTGAGCCAAAATATGAACATTAGATAATGGTATAAATAGCCAGCAATAAGAATTCAGCTGATAAAGAACAATTGGTCTTTAATGTTAAGGTAATGTTATGGTTGATTTAAACATGAAGCTGATGAATTTTTTTACAGAAAACAATTAAGCTAATGCTTAGTTTCTAGTCAGTAATTTAGCAGAGATGTTACTGATGTAACATATGTTTAAGTAAAGTTAGCTGGTGATGATAAAATTATTCAGTCATGTTATCAATTGCTGATGATGTTACAATTAACCAATGTTACTACTGTTAGGCTTTTAAAGATGTTTGAACCACATTTGACCCGATGATAAAACCATGTAACCAGTTGCTGATGATGGAACAATTCAGTTGAGTGCTGATGACAAAAAATTTTAGTCAGCTGATGTATTTTAATGGATGTAAGATATTTTTACATAGATTTAATTTAGTGTAAAATACAATTTAGTTAGTTTCTTTTGAAATATTTTATAAACCAGTCTTACATTAAGACACATTTCCTTTCAATGCATTGCACTTGAGTGACTTTTTTAATTATTCCCCAATAACTCCAGCTATTTGTAAGCCTTATCAGGCAAATGAAAGATGCTAAATGCATAGTGTTTCATTTTTGATTGTAAAACACCTCTGGCACAATCTTTATAAATCAGACTCTACTGCCCAGCCTTATGACAGACTGATTGATGGAAACACATAAGTTTGAGCAGCTCAGGGACGTTTCTGGAGCTTAGATAGGATTCTGACTGGCTGGAGGTGGCTGGACCGCCTTTGTGAGGCAACAGGAGTGCTCTCTAGAGAAGATCAATATCTGAGGGAGAACCGAAAATCCGTGGTGATCCTCAGGGCTGAATCCTTGGGTTGAACTTGCAGTGTGTAGCTGATCTGGAGTGAAGTTTGAGCTCGGGTGGAGACAATCGAACACACGCAGATCAGAGATTAAAAGCAATCAGGAAATGAATGTAAGACGGTTTTAATGATCCAGCAGCTACTGGAAAAAATAAATCTTGAATAATAAAAGTAATACATTTTATTTATAAAGCACTTTTCATTAAGAAAAATCTCAAAGTGCTACAGAGTACGTTAAGAATCATAAGGACATAAAAACACCAAAACAATAAGATCAGGAAGAATAAAAACGCACTAACAGCAGTTTGGAAAGGCCTGTGTGAACAGAAAAGTCTTAAGGCCTTGAGTCGTAGTAGGTAGAATTCCTCGACTTTGGAACTGTGTGACTATTAAATTTGTGAGAAAATCAAAAACTTTTCGCTTTTTACCTGAGTTAACATTGATCATGCAGGGAAATGTTCATGCCTGGGCTCTAGCACTAGCACTAAGTGCTGAACCTTCATGTGTTTTTTTAACTTGGCTTCAGTAAAAGAGTAAAGACAAAACACAGTACAGTGTACGGAGGCAACCAAAAAATATTTAAGACTATTCAGTTATTAATAATACAATTGATCTTACTGATGTTATCTAACATTACCTGGTGACATCAATGAAATGCTCTTTCACCCACTCAGTTTTAGCAAAATACTGGATGTTGTCAGTATTAAAACTTTTCTCCTACTTTCAAGTGTATGTAAGTGGTTGTCAGTGTTAAACAGCTAAAAATTACAGCAGTAATTCCACAGCAATGCATAATACTGCCAAGGCAAAGTTTGTCTAAGTAATTAAATGGTCAGTTAGAGCTGTTTAGTATAAACAGCTTTAAGATTAACTTTATGATTTACACTGATAGTGATAAATGTGAGGCTGGAAAGTGCTGTGGGATATGATTAGATAACTCTTTAGATGTCTCATGAAATTAGTAGTTTGACAGTCATTAACAGCTGTGTCATTAAGTTGTCTGAATGTGAATAATTGCAGATCTGCGTAAGTTCTAAAGTCTACTACATGGAAAAAATAATTCGATTTAAAAATATGAGAAATAATACAAAACATATAGCATAATGAAACAACAATCTAATTTCTAAAACATGAGCACAACACAATTTTAGGCAATATTCTATAATAGATATATGTGATGAATATTACAACAAGACAAGGTTTTGTTGAAGTATCCTCTCCTGTGGCCACAGTAACCACATCAAAGATACTAAAACCTCAGACCATACCAACATTCAGAGGCCAGATATTCAACATGTGTGCCGACTTACTGCTTTGAACTGACAGCAATAACAAAATACCTTCTTTTATGGTTACACTACTTTAGAGTAGACCACTGTTTATTTTTAACAGATTAATTTCATAAAATGAAGGAGAGAAGCTTGTAAAAGTGGGCTTTATGCTTGAGCAACTTACAAAGCATTCAGGGATCACTGGCAGCCCAAAGTATGAAGGCCTCCCTTCACTGCTTTTCTTCCTCATCATATGAAATTTATCCTAGAGATGAGACATGATGTTTAATACGTCTTACAGAGTGCACTTTATACTGAGGAGAGTCCAGGAAGCAGAGGCGGTTGTCAGAGCTGACAGTGCTTCTCTACAGCATGTCATCTTTTGTATTTTTTTTTTTAACAGTCCCCTGGTGGTGGAATTTATAGCCTGCAGATTAACTAAACCTTATTATTTAATATGTCAAAATATTTTGTACATTACATCATTTTACATGTTTTATACATTTTATGACTAAAACTTGATGTTTTTATGCATACAGAATGCACAATAATTTTGGCATAATGTTGGCATCTGGCATCTTGCAGTGCAGCTGGATCGGCCTGATTTAATGTCTGAAATTATGCAGATCCATCTCACTAAGCTTCATTCTACACTGACTGTGAGCAGCCCAGTGGCACGGCCCAGTCAACATCCTTTGGAGCAGGAAGAGGTCGGAGTAAGAGTGCAAGCAGGCATTGACATACAGAGATTAGCAAAGGTGCTATCAGCTTTAGCAGCAGTTTCATCAGGTTTGGGCCGCATTTCTGTATTAAATGAAAAACAAATAACACTATAAATCTCTACTATAGAAAGGATGTTTTGGGTTTCACTTCTGACACAGAAAGTGGCTTAGGTTCTGTCCTCCGGGGCAGTAGCGGAGATGGACTGGTGAAAATATATTGAATCTGGTGTGTCAGATTGGGTATCTGCAAATCAAGCCCAAACAGTCATTTTTTGGTTTATACACATAAGTGTGTAGGTAATAAAATCAGTGTAAATTGTGTACAGTTGTGCCATGTAAGGTAAAGCTTTGTTTGTGGAGTGATCAACAGAACCATCAGAACTACTCTCAAAACCTTATACTCTCTGAAGCGTAAAAGCTCTTTTTTTTTTTTTTTTTTGGCGAGAGAGGAATATTTGTTGTTATTTAAAGCATTCTGGATTCTGTCTGGATTTTCTCAGGAAACCACCCTTTGTTTACTTGGTAGAATTAGTTGAGTTCTTTACTCTAAAAATAAAATCTGTTTGTACTTCTATCAGCTATAGTTTGAAAGTTTTTGCATACTTGATACCTGCAAAAATCAAATACAGTGCATTCCTTAAGTTTGTGTTTTTAAAAACCAAGATAAAAACTTCTTTTAATGCCACATTTGAGCTATGAAACCATTATGATGGCAGCTCCTCACACTCCTCCCCTCTCCTCGTCTGTTCCCATGTGCTTCCAGCTTCTGAAGGCTCTGACCCCAGAGGAGAACACCCTCTGCCAGCATGGCCTCTTTTTCCAGGATGGTCAGCGGCGTGTAGACTATGTCCTTACTTACCCGGTGAAGAAGCCATCTGCAGGCCGCTACATCCGACCAGCAACACAACTTCTCACAGAAAACGCTGTAGCTCGCAGTCTGCGTCGCGGCCCCAAAAGCCTTGAAGAACATCTAAAACGTCACCAAGCACAAAAGGCCAAGGCCTCGCCTGCAGCGGACGTGGAGATGGGCCTTCATGGAGAGACCCACAACAGCCAGGAGGAGAAGATGTTCAAGCGGGAGGAGTTTGAGGGGAAACTGAGAGACATTGGGCTGGAGCTGGAGAAAGATGAGGACGTGAGTTTACCTTTTGTGTTTTTCTAAACAGATGGATCTACTTTGAAGTACTCTCCATGGTCTTAATGTATGGAAGAAAGCATTATGTTTACTTTCACTCAGCAAAGGTCAATTAACTACAGTGACCAGAAGTACCACCTGATGGTTTATTACCTTTGTGAGTTAGACAATGGCCACACGGTGAAAGCACAGTGGTTAGACAGAGAGAGGGGCTGGGCTGGTTTCTGTTGCGGTGTGAGTTATAGAGATATCATGAATAACGGATTAACAAATGGGCCAATGATTTATGACTTATAACCTCCAGTTTATTTTCCAGTACGATGTTTGACAGAAACCCCTTAAAAGGAACCCTGACTGTGAGGACAAATAGTCATACATATGCTTTAATGTTTATCTAATACTAGAATGTGTTATTAAAAAAGCACGAAGAATTGTTATTTCTTTAAAAATCGCAATTTACAACAAATATTCTAACCTACGGACGCAGCCATTGTTTTACTAGCGCAATGCATGCTAGGTTGATGACATTATAGGGCTGCACTGTGCCGAGCCGCTATGTTTACTCAGTGGCTATCAGGAGCAAGAATACCATAATAATGCCACATTGTGCTACTTTTGGGTGCAATTTTCAGTCAATGGGAAACAAGGGGAGAGATGGAAGTCTACACAGCTTCACCAGTGACAAGAAGAGAAGAAAGGAGTGGGAAACCGCTTGTGGGCGTACACAGCTTCTAAAGGACCCGCGGCTATGTTCTCGCCAGTTCTCTCCAGATGCATTTGATGCATTTAGCCGAGCCAAGCTGCTAAAGGGGTCACAGGCGCTGCTAGTTACATAGACTAAAGCCAAATGCCTTGCCTAAGTTTCAGAGAAACTTAGGCAAGGCAAAAACTCACAGTTTTCTCACACAAACAGACAAAACGCCCTCAGGAAACGAGGGAAGTCCACTGGAGGAAACGCCATAGGCAGGAGACGCTGGATGTTCTCCTGCGAGGATGTCAGTAATTCACTCCTGCAGATGAATCAGTCAACACAGCAGTCCGTAAGTCTACAGACTCGTCGTCAGCTTCCTCTGTGATCGTGGTCATGCTCGATGGTTCGCCATCAGCTACATCTGCAGGAGCCAGCTGTTGACGTCCTCGCAGAAGAACACCAAGCGTCTCCTGCCTATGGCATTTCCTCAAGCATGTCTTCATGCTCGGCACAATGCAACCTTTACACGTCATCCACCTGGCATGCATTACGCTCGTAAAACAATGGCGGTGTCCGCAGGTTACAAAAGTTGCGATTTTTAAAGAAATAACAGTTCTTCGTGCTTTTTTAACAACACATTCTAGTATTAGATAAACATTAAAGCATATCTATGACTATCTGTCTTCACAGTCAGGGTTCCCTTTAAAGTGGTCTGGAAAAACATGAAAACCACAAAACAATACACTTCTAGCTTCTGCTGTTACCTGCATGGAGGCCTTAAAAAGCACAATGTTGGAGATACACCATGGTCAAATCTCACAACCAAACTGCTCTGACGTATCAGTGTTACAATGTATCACTCATGAAAAAACTGCAGCAGCTGTTGGGGGAGGGCAGGTACAGCACAGGGTCAGAGGGAGCTGTGGGCTTGTTTCTGAAGAAAAACAAAGAGGCACTCACAAAGACTCACTCTTTTTCTATCAGACGCTTAACAATGAGATGTAGCAATGTTGTTGGCTGAAAGTCACTAGTTGACACGGGATCTAACTAAACCACTATACATTCAGTGAGTTGGGAAATGGATGGATGGATGGATGATATTTCTGTTGATTCACATATTCCTCCACGCAGCACTGCCACGAGATGCTGAATCACTCCGCCTCCCTCTCTCTATTTGGGACGTTTTTTACAGTTTATTTTCGGGAAATTGAAGAATGTCCACAATACTCCGGGATTTAGAAGAGCAGGAAAGTCTGTTTGATAAATGATACAGACAGTGTGAGAGTCACCTGTATCCTCTGACTCAGACAGATCCACTCGTGGCAGCAGTAGCACTCGGGGTAAGGTCTGTTCGGTCTCCATCTGCAGCAGCTCTTCTTCTGTGAACTCTGGTTCACACAGATATCCTCTTGGCTCCAAAGTGAATGGAACTTCATTGTCCCTGTCATAATCACTCATTTTTAATTTCCTATGTTGTCCCTTCCTCGCACCACTAAGAGTCAGAACAAAAGTTTTATATGCCTGATAAGAGTTACACGAGGCTACAACCGGCACCTGAAGCCACTAGCTTGTTATGTTTACAACAGCTGAGAGGGAGACTGAGTGATTCAGCGTCTCTCGGCAGCGCTGCGTGGAGGAATATGTGACGCGAGTCGGTTAGTTCCAGATACACTTTATATTTCCAAAAAGTTAATGCACTTAAAAACATGCATAGGTAGCGTACTCTTAAACTGTGGTATTATTTTTTGATGGCAGTTGTTGTAGGCGGAGAAAATACCCTTTGTGCTTAGTGCATTACTTCCCTGTTTGTGTCTGGTTCTGTGTAACAGACTCTTACAGACTGTGGCTTACTGAGGGAGAGGAGAGAACGTTCTACTGCATCTAATGTACTAAGTGGCCATATGGCGCTCATACAACCCCACTTCAAAAAAACTGAATGAACCCTTTAACATCTCATCTTATTTGACCAGTTACACATGGTTTTGATCACTTTTCCATCACATAGTTTAAACTCAGAAAGGAGGGGGGTTGTGAGGGCCATCCATTCAATGCCCGCCCCCAGAGTGCCAAAACTGAGCAAAGGGGAGCGCGTAGAAGGCACAGAGAGTAACAGCGAGCGCGTACGCAGAAACCGTGGGCGCACAGAGAGTGGCGGCGAGCGTGTACTCAGAGACCGCGAGTGCACAGAGATTGGCAGCGAGCGTGTACACAAAGACCACGAGCACGCAGAGACCGGTCTTTACGCACTCTGATTATGGTTTTTATGCGGGAAGATTTTGGCACTGAATTGACGCCATAGAGGTCACCCTTGGGTTGACAGTTAAATATTAAGGCTTTTATAGAATAAAGCATTGGAGTTGCTGATCTACCACTGTCAGATGCAACATTTGTTGTGCTGAATTAAGGTGACCAAATGTCTTGCTTTTGCTTGAACTGCCCCGTTTCAGACCATGTGTCCCGTGTCCCATTTAATATATAAAAAAACAAACACTAATATGTCCCGATTTGGCACAGTCCTCATTCCAATTTTAACCAACTGAAATAAGATACCAAAGGATTTCAACCTGCTTGAAACAGTAGTTTGTTGAATGTATGTCAATCTATGTTGTTGTCAAATCTGTTACCAATTTGACCAGTAAAATCATCATAAATGTGCTGTACATTGTAGCTGATCGGCCTTAACATACGTCAATCAATGTCAGTGTGCAGCTGCATTTGGCTTGCTCAATTTAACACACTGACTGCTGTGTAACATCAGGTAGTGCCATAGCCTAGGAAAGGAGCCTGAGGTTAGGCATCGCTCCCTTCTAATCATAAATGTATTTGTCTTGTGTTGCAAACACTACAAGAGCTCTTTTATATTCACCCCATGAAAGAAATGCAGACATACTATATAATGCCATATTTAAGCAAGTAAACATTTACAAAGGTACAGGCTGGAAGTAGCTATTCCCACTCAAACATACGCTGCTGGCATTAAACTTAATACGCTCTACTGTTATCACTATAATCTTCATGGTTTTTGTCACTTGGTGCCTATAAAAATAACGTATGCCATTTGTCATCATACAAACATTGTAGGTAAAACAAGGTACAACATCAGTACCCCAACTAAACTTTAAGATAAAAAGAAGACAAGTATATTCAGTATTAATCATTCATGAGTGATTTTTGGTTACCAAAATATGCAGTATAAGAAAAATATACAGAGGGATAGCTATGATCAAATATCTTTATGCTACAACGAATATTAATGTATGAAAGTGCAATTATTTAGATAAAACACTATTGAAAAATACTATAAACTTTAAAATAAAAAAATATGTTATAATAGTGTGTAAATTTATAAAAGGGTATGATAAAGTATAAAACAGATCATGTGGAGCATCATCTGATTAATTAGAAAAGGCAATTCCTGAAGATTTTGCAGTTTAAAGGTGAGTTGGTGCAGTGGTGAGGCGCTGGATCGGCTTTGCCCAGCTGCTACTGCTGAATCAGAAAGAGAAGACTAATGAAGCTTTGAAAGATGGTGAATGACTGTAGGGGAGACTTTGTTGGGGTTTGTGTCCTTCTGTCTGTCTGTCATTACATCATCCTTTAATCATCTCACCCATCTCTCCAACTTTATATGAAATTCCTCTGGTTTAAACCAAAAGTCATTTGAGAACTCTCTCTGAATTTCCTCCCTCCTATGATAAAAATGTAGCTGCTATTCTAAAACTGATTTCACTGTAAGTGCTACAACACTTGGATGAAGCTTTTTTGAAACTTTCACGCTGATAGTGCAAGAAATGAGTCTAGTGCTGTAGCTTGGAAATGTCCCTCATTTTGGTCTCTCCCCCAAATTTCTCTCTGGGTAATTTTGCCGGAATTTCCGGGGTTTTTGTTTTTTTTGTTTGTTTGTTTTTGTTTTTTGTTACATTAAACCAATCAGATTATGAATTTGAATTCCTGTCAAAAACTGAGTGCACCTGCTGGCTGGCACATTGTTATTTACACACCAGAGTTTAGTCTTTAATGTTAAATAAACTAAACTCTGGAGAGCTCATTTAATTTTTCTTTTGTTGCCCCTCTGAGCAACACAGTACAATCAGTTTCATATGTAGAGGAACCAAATGCAGATGTTTCCATTTGATGCATTGTACAAGAAATAGCTTGAAGCTAGTTTATATCTGCAATTCCTTGACAAATCACAATAAAACCATTATTTATTTTTTTTAACACAAAAAAAGATCTTAAAACATCCAGCATGGCTGCCTAAAGCTGTGCATCAAATACAAACAAACACACATACAGATGATACAACATTCTACTGGAAAGCACTTTGGTAGGCCACTGGCTGTTTTAAACATGCTATATAAATATAGCGGATATTGACATAAAGGCAGTGATATGATATGAATGGCAACTCACTTGTAACCAATTGAGCATTTTTCAACAATTTGTTTAGTTTATTATGTTTTTGAAGCTGCCAATTAAATCACAGCTGTCAGTGTGATCTGGCAGGATTTCCCACTCAGTTGTAGCTTTCTCAGAAAAAGTGGACTCCCCAAATGTTACTGAAGCACTCATAAAATATCAGAAACTATCAGAAACTTGAAAGCACTCGGAGAGTGCAGACCTCCGCCAAGCGCAACAGTTCCCCCTATTTGTCATTTGCACCATAAATATCAGTCCCACATTTATTTTGACTACATTTTTAGATTCCTTGACCATGAAAACATCCCATTGGCAACCAAATTCATAATGATATCAACATTAGTTCAGCAGTTATTCACGAAAATCACATTTTCCGTAATGGCGGTTTTCTTCTGGATCTAGCTCCCTAGCTTTTGAAGATACAGCAAATCCGTTGGCACCGTCCAAATTCCACAATGCCTTGGCTATTTAATGGTGTTTGTTGCGTGTTTATAGCTTCATTTGTTCTCTTCCTATGATGAAAATTCCAAAGGTCCCCTATTTTTTCATAGTCTGGATCATAGTATCCGGAATTATTCCTTTATCCAGATCAGTCTTTGATATACTGTAGAGCATGTTAGAAACTTATCCTGTATTTTTTTCCCAAGTGCCCTGACCATTATTTGTGGAGTTATATGCAGAAATGTCGAAGATGGCCCTATCTCCCAATGTTAAAGAATCCTTTAAAAAATTCCTGGATCCAGACGGAGATCCGGATCGCTTCCAAAATCTAATCATTTGTTCCTTATCCCAATCTGGACATTCCCTGAAAATTTCATCAATATCCATCCATAACTTTTTGAGTAATGTTGCTAACTAACTAACAGACAGAAAGACAAAGAAACCCTCCCAAACACATAACCTCCTTGGCAGAGGTAAAAATGGTGAACACCATCTCGACCTATGAAAAGGCATCCCAAATGCAGTAATCAAAAACTCCCCACACATTACATTATTATAGAAAAGTATTATTAGATTCATACCAGTAATTGAACGATAACTTGGTTCTATACATAAATAATTTGTTACCATATAATTAATTTTTAATATATATATTAACACTGATCAATATTAACATATGCAATTAATCATTGTAAGTAACATAAAATGTTAGTTTAGAACAGAACAATGGATCTGATTTGTAAGGAAGGGGCAGGACTAGATAAGCTTTTAGCTTCATTCTTCTAACAGGGCATTGTGTGACACATATGTGTATGTATTCTCATGTATAAGTTTAGTCTAGTACATATTCAGATGTCCGATGTACATATGCATTATGTTGCCTTGACTAATTGTTGCTTGTTTTTTTTTCCCGTTTTTTTTAAGTTTGAGATTAATAAAGATAAAAAAAAAAAAAAAATGAAATTACCAGGGTCAGGCAGATGGATCTGGATAATGTGTCATGCAGCATCAGCAGCACCCACATCAGGGCTCTTGGTCTGAGAGTGCCAGTCAGTGTGCCCTGTGTGCTTCCTTTCATTTTGGTCAGACGAACTGAAGGCCTGCTGGGATATCTCTGACATATGAATATCCCAAGCAGTAAATGATCTGGTGTCCTACTGGACTTTTACACAGCTATCTGTCTGACATGCACAGCTGACATGCACGTGTTAGAGTTTAAAGGGAAAGTTTGTTTTGATTTGTGATTTTGCCCATTGCGGTTGATAAAAGCTCTCCCCAATAGAAAGTGCATTGAGATGCTGATCAACATGGCTGCTTTAAGATTAATCATGGAGTATTTAGAGTTTAAGAAAAAAAACAGCCAAGGAGAATAATTATTTAGGTTGTTTATATATATATATATATATATATATATATATATATATATATATAGATAGATAGATAGATAGATATACATATATGTAAGTGTGATTTGTTAGTTTAAGTGCCAGATTAAGACCATTTTCTCTCTTCAACAGTTTTGCTCTAACTCACTGTATGTGCAGCTATAGAAATGATTTTCAGCAGTCTCAAAACATCATGCAGACATGTTTAATGTGAGCATTTATGTCTGAGGTTGTTTTTATGTGTAAATAGCATTTGGGCATGGCTTCATCTCTGTCTATTTTTAACCTCCAGAGGTCTGGAGAAATCTACTTGTGAATTTGTTCGACATTTTAGGTCACAGCCAGTTTCTGGTATTAGTATTTGCATGGTTGGCAGTTTAGATATATCCATGTAAAAGTGTAAACTGATATTCTTTCTATGTATAAGATGTTAAATGCCAGCATATAAATAGTAAATTAGAGACTGACTTGCAGTGACTGATCTAAGGTTGCAGTACCTCAGATGAGATTCCTGTTTTCCTTAATGTGGGTGTAAGGGCAAACATACACACTCAAGTGTTTGTGTCATCAACTTATTTATGCGGTGATTTAGTGATCACTAGGGACGTACACTAAGCTAGGCAAAGTGGGGTGATGTGTTGTGTGTTGTCAAGTTTCAGTGATGACAAATCACATAATCTTCTTTCATGGCTAGGCATCAAACCAACAGACACGTTTGAAGAGGCACACAGGAGGACCTCCATTTTCATGAATAGAGGACGTAAACACAAGTGCAAACTTCTATGGCAAGCACATCCAGAATTAGTCGGCCCATTTTCTTAAATGTTGGTGACTGTGTTTGCATGCATGATGTGCTGCTTTGAAAAATGTCAGTTCAAAGCTTTTTGTGCCTTAGGTATAGTCTCCTAATCATAGTCTTGTTACCTAAAACTGGATTGTATGCATTTTTCATCCTCAGGCAAAAATTCCAGGGGTCTGCTTTGTGAAGATTCACGCTCCCTGGCACGTCCTCTGTCGAGAGGCAGAGTTAATGAAGTTAAAGATGCCCACAAAGAAGGTAAGATGTTGCAAAAAGAGTTGTTCAAAGATGCGCAGCTGTATTAGTCTATCCCATTTAAACAAAGTTATGCACATTTACATAATGATGATGCAGTAGTGGGAGTGTTTTGCCTGCTTACATACTGCATAGACATATGACTGAAGGGTCTGGGGTATGGACTCATAACCTTTCAACTGAGAAACAATAATTGACTCTAACTACAGAGACACAGCTGCCCCGTAACATGTGCTGTAGAAAGTGCTGACAGAAAAAGCCACAGTTAACTGAGGATGAGCAAAAATCATTTTAATTAAAGCATATAACTGGTTGCAGCTGTAACAATCTCTGTATTTCTGAACATAGACTCTCTTTTGGACTGTTTCCCTGCTTTGACGAGCTGCTGTGAACTGAAAAAATGACTAGTAACTTCCTACTTTAACGTGAAACTCAAGTTACTTTTTTGAATATTTTATTTACAACTTTAGATTTTTAAACAAACAATATCAGAACAATTGAAATAAAACACAGACAGTACAAAAACAGGGGATTGGGGTGCAATTTGGTTCATTTGCCAGCCAAGCAATGCACACAAATAAACCAGGGTTTGAAGTCTCTGTTAGTCTCTGGATAGTTCTTCGATGACTATTGGATATGTCCAGATGGGAGAGAAAAGGGGCCCAGATGGCCAGAAAGTCAGCCCAAGCTTGCCCTTATAAATTTTATCTTTCCATTTGTGTTGTATCATTCTCTCAGAATAAGTCTTTGGCTAACGCCATCCTTTGTGCCAGTGACCTTTGAATGAGCACAGAAGCATCGACAGCCTGTGGGGAACAGCCAAAAATAATACGTCTGGGATCAGGCAAAATCAGTCCTCTATGAGCCTTAAAAAAAACAGTCAAATATTTTGGACCAGAATCCAGCAGGCAAAGGGCAGGACCCAAAAAACATGAGAAAGTGTTTCATCTTAGACATTACATTTGTCACTTAATGGAGGGCAGAGGAGTAAAACTTGTTCATTCTTGACTTTGAATAGTGCAAACGGTGCTCAATTTTACACTGAATCAGCTGATTTCTGCTATTAACTGAGCAAGAGTGTACCATAGACAAACTCCTGCTCCATGTAGCTTCAGATAAAGCTTCAATGCCTAACTCCTCTTCCCATTCATTCCTCACCCTGGTGGTGTGAGCTGGTGAATCAACACACGTTTTTTAAAATTCTTCGAAGCAATATATTTATTAGAAGTTGTGAAACTTTACAGGAACAGGTTACCACTTATCTACACATAGGCTTAATGATGGCCAAAGACAAATGCACACTGCTCTGACATATTTATGAACTTTATTTAACCAGAAAAAAATCTCATTTGCAAGTGTCCTTGCCAAGACAGGCAGTAGCACAATTTACAAAGTTACAGACATGACATGACAATGACAGACACATGTGTAGACATATCAACCAATAAATTCAGAGTCACAGAGCAGAAAATCATCAGCCAAAGCATATACAGCCTGCTGCATCCTCCTCCAATGCCTTTAATTTGCACTTAAAAAGATTCAAAGAGACCAGCTCTCCAAGATCCAGTTTTTCCTGCAGCAGATTCCAGTCGGCAGGAGCAGCATATCTGAAACTTTGTTTAACCCATTTCAAGAAGAAATTTTGGGACTGATAGCAAAAGTAGATTTTGTGACTCAGCAACAGAATGAAGGCTGTAACTTCCAGAACTTCCCACATGAATGCAGTTCCTCAAGTATGAGGGAAACAGGCCAAGGATAGCCTTGTAAATCATGACAATACACAATTAAACAGTAATGATGAATCATACTTCAGATGTTAAATCAATCAGCTATTTTTTCAATAGTAAAAGTATGATATCTACAACGTACATGCAAAAACAGAAAAGATGAATAGAGGGGTCCACAGTGTTTCACAATGGCCCTCATATTTTGTTTTGCTTTTCTATTAAAACTTGAAGGTGTATGAAGTGAAGCAGTCGGGCAGTGTGATGGAGAAGATTGGATCTCTACTCAGTAAAGTCGTCGAGCCTCTCCACCCACAGGTTGAGGAGCATCAACTTAAAAACTTCAAACATCTGTCACACACTTTCTCCAGAGAAAAACAGCATCTGTGAGTACACAAAATTTTCATTCTGTGATTACAGTGTTTTGCTTTACTCTAGTTATAAGCAGTGCAGTCTGCTTTAATGGCTGTAAGGATGTTTTCTAAACTTAGGAAAAATCAGTATTGATCTTTCACTTTAAGATGTTGGTGTCCGGGTTATTGAGCATAAATGGTTGTTTATTTGTGTTTTGGCAGGTTTGACCTCTCAGACAAAGACTATTTCTTTGACAGCAGGACGAGGAGTTCAATAGTGAGTCCACTGATGTTTTCCTGCCCATTATCAATAAACACCAAGTTAACCGTTTCATCATGTGTCAATAAAGCACAGTGTTAAACAGTATCAGTTATCTGTATATGTTTTACTTGCATTTGTATAAAAAAGTAGCTTCTACCTTCAGTCCCAAAAAAATTAACCATAGTTGTTTTTCAAACCCCCTGTCGCAGCCTTTCTGTGAGGAGTTTGCATTTTCTCCCCAGTGCATGTGTGGGTTCTCTCCAGACACTCCAGCTTCCTCCCACAGTCCAAAAGCATGCTCATTAGGTCAAATGGTGACTCCAAATTGCCCTTAGGTATGAGTGTGTGAATGGTTGTCTGTCTCTATGTGGCGGTTGTGACAACCTGTGAAGGTTGGTGACAAGTCCAGGGTGTACCCTGCCTCGTGCCCAATGTCAGCTGGGCTCCAGGCCCCCTCAAGACCCAAAAGGGACAAATGGTATAGATAATGGATGGATTAACTTTTACATCCCTCCTCCTCTCCAGGTTTATGAAATACTCAAAAGAACAAAATGCAAAGCAAAGTACAGCATGGGTAAGTGTGATCTCAGTCTGTTTTCTGTCACTATGTTCATCTAATATTCTTAACCCGGCTAAAGTAGCAGCTGTATAAGAAAACACATTTGAACATAACTTAAACAGACTGCAACAGACAATCACAGAAATTATAATGGGAATGCCAGTATTAATAAATATAATAAAAATGATTTTTGAGGGCATGTTTCCAGACACTCAGGGTCCCCTTATAAATACAACAACAACAACAACAACTCTTAATTCAAAGCCCTTAGGATCTAGGATTTAGGATTTATTTATTTTTTTAGAAATGGGACAGTATGCATTAATGAACATTGGTGTTTAACACACAATACCAAAACAAACATCATACAGTCCCAAAAATAAAAACAGGTTGAGAGTTGGGGGACCATGGGAATTATACACAATGAATTATAAAAGTGCTGGAGTGCTAACTAAAGTGCCATATTGCTAAAGTGCCAAATGCTAAAGTGCACAGTGCTAGCTGCCTGGGAGCTCAGGTCACCATTATATTGTGCAATGCCTATTATTGCACAGAAATAAAAGTGCCTGTTGCATTGCACATCACCCTAACTGCCCAGGATTATGAAAATATATTAAAAAAAATGTAATAAACATTAAGAATATACAATAACACAGTAAGAGACAAAAATCATCTGCCTTACAAGTTTAGAAAGGTAGTAGTTAGCATTAACTAGTAACTTGATATCAGTACTTTTTCTGGTGGAATGTCGGCATTTTGTCAAGAGGGTGAACAGCAGTGTTTCTCAAAGAGTGGGGCCAAACCTCAGAGGGAGGGTACGGCCACAAGCCTAACTTACTCAGTGTAAGTTAGCATTTAGAAAATGCCAAAGCCAAAAGTATACAGTAATTATATAATATAATATAATATAATATAATATAATGCCAGTTATACACAGACATACACATAGTTGTCATTTTGTTGCTTTTCTCTTGTTAGGATAGGATCTGAAGTTATAGTGACTTTGTGGCTGTTAGATTGAGGGCATGAAAAATATTTTCTCAAAGAGGAGACATGGCAGAAAGAAAGTGAGAACCACTGATGTACAGTATGGAGCTAGAAGTGGAAGATCCCAGAAAAACTCTGTAGCCTTTCATTTGAAAAAAAAAAAAAAAAAAAACCTCTTTATGGTACTTCGGCAGTTTGATTATTTTTAAGAATATCTATGTTTCTAATTTTGGCTCAATGGGAAGGTTATCCTATGCCCTTGGAGCATCACAGGAAAAAGCTTTTTCACCACATCAGTCAAAAACTCTTCATTTAATAAATTTCAAATATGTAAGAAGATCCCAAGTTACATGTAGGTACAAAGCACCCATAGTTGAAAGATTAAAGAAAAACATTGTCCTCTGCAACATTACTTTACTATAAAAAACAAACTCTACTTTTTAAGTCAGTTATGTCTCATTTCCAGTTAAAATTTGAATTAAGCCTTCAAATCCTAGAAAAAAAAAATGGATTTACACTGTTAGAGTCTCAAAACAACAATCCCAAATGTCTCCCAGTGACAGAACTGCATTTATTTCAGGGTTTGGACTACAATGTGCAGAACACAGTTTCTGAAATCCTTATCAGAGTGTGATGTTGATTTCTCTTTACAATTTGTTTTTAACCAAAGATGTGAAGATGTGACATTCACAGTGTATATATGGCCGTGATCTCTTTGCAGGAATAACCAGTCTGCTGGGTAGTGGTGTTTACACAGCAGCTTATCCTCTTCATGATGTGAGTTCTCCTGAAACTTCCATAGAGACTGTATTTTATTCGTTATGTTCTTATGTTTGGTTTTTGAATTTGTGTCGAATGATGCTGACTGTTAAAACACCAATTAAGAAGTTAAAAACTGCAGTTAACAGATGATGTCTGTGTTGTTTACAGTCTTCACTTCATTTAGTATTCTACAGTCTTACATGTTTTTTCTCTCAGGGAGACATTAATGAAGAGGGCGCAGAGCCAAATGACAGAAAGGTGAGTACGTTTTTTTTTCACTTATATGAACCAGAGTCAATGTCCTCACAAACTGATGTATATGTCTTTGCACATATGCAGCTTAAAATGTCATACTTAGAGAGAAACAAGTCATTTTTTAACCCATTGTTGTCTTTCACAGCTTCTGTATGAGGAGTGGGCAAACTACAGTGTCTTCTACAAGTACCAGCCCATAGGACTAGTGCGGTGAGGAAATTTTCTTTACTTTATCATTAAACACCCACTATTAGTCCAGTAATTGTTGGAAAACAGTTTTATTCTAACAATGATATAGCCCCTTGAGGAACAGATTGTTTTTTTAAGGGGTTAGGGTGAAACGAACAGATGTCCTGATAGTTGTTATTTAATGAGTGAGGTCAAGAGTTAATAGAAATCAGTTACAAACAGATACAGATATGTCAAATTACACACCACTGACTTTATATTGGGATGGAGGGAGTAAGGATTTGAATGTGCCAAAGAACTGCTTTTGCTAGAGATGAGAGGCTCAAGTTTTTGTGCATGCAGAGGTACAACATTTCAAAATAAATACATTTAATCAGAGATATATATACCAAGACAGGTTCAGACAAACACACTTACAAAAGACACTTAAGACAAAAATAAACATTTGAATCACACATTTTCATCTAGATAATTTCAGTCATGACATAGAGCTTCCAGAGATGTCATAAATCTCCTGTCATGGTTAAAGTGCATCATGTTGAGCTTTTTTGATCAGTAAGGCTATAGACACTGGTGTAAATGAGTTTCTGTAGCATTTTGTTTCTTTATCTTTGGACCAACAACCAGAGGTAAGAAGCTGAAACTCAAAATCAAAAGGATGAGAACAGTCAGGAAGCAGAGAGCTTTCCTTTCGCTGCAGCTGTTTAGAATAAAGTTGGACAAGTTGTGACTCACCTTTAACCTTATTTGCTTACTTTGCTACTTGGTTTAAAACGTTTTTGTTTTTAAAGGTTAGATTACCAAACCATCAGACAAAGTAATAAAACAAGACTGATTCAATAAAGACACAATAAAATAAAATTGTCAGGGTTTAAACAACCTGAAAATGAGCAAGTCTCCTGAGTTAAAGCAGATGCTGGTTTGTCTTTTTACAAACTGCCTCACAGTTCCTCTCAAAGTACAGAAGTACACAAAGTAGCTTGTGGTTCAGAGCATTAGTCCTGAAATCTATTACCATTTATTTGGTCTTAAAATGTTGAGCTCCAAAAATGAATCATCACACCAGGTGATATCCTTCTCTACAAAAGGGCCATGACTGAACTCATCTTCATACAACAAACTTACAATGACTGAGGCTACAGCAAGTGGTACCTTTAAAAGTAATCCGTTAACTTACTGTGTAACATTATGTTGGCTGAAAGTCATCCATTGCCATGTTATCTAACTAAACAGCTGCACTTTCTGAGCACAAAGGAGAATTCTGTAAAAACAGTGTGCATATCATGCTGACACTTCAATCTGCTGGTCAACAGTCTGAGCTGATCTGATGTGTCCATTGATTAATGATCTCTACTCTTGAGTAGATGGTAGTGTAGCACAGCCTTAAAGGACTTAAGCTTGAGGCCACTGGGTGGCTGGTTCAAGATCTGGCCAAACTATGCTTGGAGGTTGGATTGACTGGGGTGGAGCCAGCTGACCTCCTGCCAGTAATGGCAGTTGCTCACAAAGCTGAAAGGGATTGGCCCCCCTTTCTTTCATCAAGGTTGAGTGCTTTCATGTGCCTTGACTGTCCTCCAGTTATGCATATCACTCAGAGTCAAATATTTTTATAGCTGGTTTGGCACAAGTATTAGGTTTTACTTTTCCTATTGCCACAGCGGTGACAGAGACTGAGGGCCTGTGTGTAAAATCTGCACAGTCAAGCTACACAGGCAGAAATGTAAGAATACAGTCATCCTTTCAAATTAAAACCTTTTGTCTCCATTATTTAAAAAACAGTAATTAGATAATTATTGTGTATTTTTACAACCTGGTACCAAATGTTTTACAGCCCAGTGCTGGTCTGCACCTCAGTGGTTGGGGACCTCTGCTTTAATGGATTACTTTGCAATGTGTTACCTCCAACACTTGGCATCAGAGAAATTCTCTATGAACTCATTTTTGTCAAGGTTCTTGTCTGCTCTTGCACATGATTATGTACAACATATGAAGCAAAGGTATAAGGACATACCCGAGGGATAAACCTGTGGATGAACAAGAAGAGTCAGAAATGAAAATATTCTCATTGACTGTACTGATCTGAGGGTTGTTGACCTTCTACCAAGAGTAAGTCTAAATTCTGGTCTGCAGAGTTGTCTGTTTTAGCGTTTGACCAAACAGCACTGTGACTGTCTTGGCCCCAGATTATATCAGCAGTAAAATATGCCAGCTGTTGTTTCCCCTTCAAATTTGTTCAACACTAATAAAAGCTTGAGTGTCATGGAATAACATGTTTTAACGTGTTAACGTATTGATATGTTTCTTTCTTGTGTTTTCCAGGAAGTACTTTGGTGAGAAGATTGGATTATACTTTGCTTGGCTGGGTCTGTACACCCAGATGCTGATTCCTGCCTCTTTAGTGGGTGTCATTGTGTTCCTGTATGGATGTGCAACAGTTGATGACAACATACCAAGGTAAACACACTTCTAGCAGGTATAGGAGGGATTAAGGTTTCAGTTAGGTGTTATTAACTTGGAAAAATATTTAATTTATTCCTGTATTAGTCCTTAATATAATTTCACATCATTTTATCACACAGTCATCTATATTTCACATACCATGCTTGGCTTGAATTGGGTGTCTACAGTCACAGTTTGACAGACTCTGCTGTTCTGCAGCTGGGATGATTTCGTATTAACTTTCTGTCTTCCTGTAATTTATACATTTTTGTTATTAGCATCTATGCTAGTCCCTATGCATGCAGTTACTTCCTGCTGTCGTCTTGCTCATAGCTCATTCCCCTTCCTGTTCTGAAGGACACTGACTGGACCATGCCGCTTTTGGCTGCTCACAATTGTTGTAGATTGGAGCTTGGCAAGATGAATCTGTGTGATTACATACATTGTATCAAGCAGGTCCAGCTACTGTGCAAGGTTAGGCCAAATCTATGGTGGAAACGTTAAGATATTCTACTTACTCCTGATTTAAAGGTTTTGAAATGGAAAAGTATTTTGGGACTTTCTCCTGAGGGGATGGTGTAATATTGGGTTCAGTTAAAGATGTGAGTAGTGTATTTATTGTCTCTTCTCACTGTTGTTAAACATGAGTTTAACAATTTAAACAGTAGTTTCTTGGTAGGTCAACAATTGTAAGTCTGCACAACACAAACCTTTGCAACGTCTAAAAGGTAAAAAAAAAAAAAAAAAAAGGCAGAGTTGATTAAGAGATTTAAAAAACTGTGATTTAGTGTGGTGAGAGTTTGATGAATTGGTTGAGTATCCCTGACTTCCTCTTCTTCCTCTACCTGCTTCTCATCACCCAAAGGATATTATGACACAAGCTGCCGGCACACAGCTGAACTAAATGCAGACACACACCACACACTCAATAAAAGTGTGAATATCAGACCCTGACTTGGCCATTACAGAATGTTAAGACAAAACAGACCTGCTGCCTGACTGTTTTAGAGACGTTCATGTTTTGTCTAACAGTTTGCAGTGTTGTTAAAATGACGACTCTCATGACACTGCCTTACATGAGTCATTATGGACACTAACTCTTCAGGAAGAATAAAAGCTATTAAAAAAAAAAACTCACAAAACTTTTCGACCTGAAAAGCACCAATACAAAGTTTGTTATTGAGATTTTGATAAATCCTTTTTTAGATATTTAAAACATGTGATTATCTCAGCTTTCACTTTAGTTTGTTTTCTTTGAAAGTCTTTATGACAATTGTTTTAATAATCAAACAGGATTCTAATGATTGTTTAGCAATCCAGATTTTTTTTTGTTTTGTTTAAATTGAGTTTGATGGAGATCATGACAGTGTCTGCTGAGTTGATACATTTTGGCCTTGTAATATTGTTACTGGCCCCTTGACAAGACCAGCACTCACCAGAAAGTGACCTTTTACATGAAGTCATTTGTTTATGTCCCCCTCCTAAATAAACAATCAGATATTCCTGTATGATTTGCCTAATTTATATTTATGTTTAATTGATTTAGTTACTCAACAACTTGATTAGAGAAAGAATAAAAACAAAGATGCTCGAAACTCAAAACTCAAAATTTCCAACCCTGTGGAAATCATTTAAGATTGCATCACCATTTGGTGCAAAAGTTGTTGGCTCATATGTGGTTTACAGGACGTGCTGCATATTTTGGTCTGTATTATTGCATTTTTCCATCTGCAAAATTGGCTCCACTCAGGTCGTCTCTGCTCACTTTTATCACCACAGTCACTTTGTTTTCATTAACAGAATGATGTTTAATTGTACCTCCTTAACAGTCCCCTCACTACATTTTGGTCTTGGCTCAGCAGACTTGGAACCTTACTAGAGTTGTTACACAAAACACACCAGCTACAAGGAAGTACATCTCCCTCTCTAGTTAAGCTTGTTCCACAGGGTGGAAATCCTCCATTACTTGGCAACCATTAAAGAGCACTTCATTTGCCTGAACTGGGGTCCATATATTCAATTTTGATGACTGATCAGTATGTTCAGAATCACTTATGTTCAAAAATCATCCCTGATCCAGCTGGATTCTCTTGGAGCTCCTGCCATTGCAAGGCTCTCTCCCCAGCACTGTCCAGCCCCATGACTTCAGGGGCTCTGCATTCTGTCTATGGTCTATGATCTGCTTCTTATCAGAAGCTCTCCTCACTTTATACCAGTTCTGTTAAAGTTGAAGTGTAACTTCATCTTAAACTTCGGCGACTAACAAGTGAATACTGTCTTCAGTCTTCAACTGCTCAGGATAAACATTGCTAATTTTAATGTCATAATTATTATCTTATAATACTTATCCAATGCTGGCCCTGTTTCTGTTGAGTTTTTAAATAATGCCCCCTGCTAATGCTTTATCGCCTTTTCTTTGCTTGTGTTCATATTTGTCAATCCCCAGCATGGAGATTTGCCACCCGAAAAACAACATCACCATGTGTCCGTTGTGTGACCAAGTGTGCAGCTACTGGAAACTCAGCACTGCCTGTGGGACCGCCAGGGCCAGTCACCTATTTGACAACCCAGCGACTGTTTTCTTTTCAATATTTATGGCTCTCTGGGGTGAGTGAGCACAAATCCTTCCCCCGTAAAGTAGACATCATAACATCACTATTCACCTCTTCAGGGCACACTATGCCTAATTATAATGTGTGTTTTACGGGACGCACTCTGACATTTAAGTTAAAAACACCATCCAATAAGAACACCAGGCACATGATTATCAACATCCAGAGTTAAACTTGAAGATGGGTTTCTGAATTGGTCTGATTATTTATGTACAGCGGCCATGTTTATGGAGCACTGGAAAAGAAGGCAGATGAGACTGAACCATGAGTGGGACCTGACTGGGTTTGAAGACGAAGAGGTGAGTGGAACAGCAGGCAGCCATGATAGAAATTCAACCAGTGAGATTTCACAGAAAATTTTTTGATCATGTGAGGAACTCTGGTGTTGTAAATTATAAGATCTGATGACACAGCAAATGAGTTTTTAAATTCTTTTAAACATATCAGACAGTTTCTGTGGTTGGTCTTAGTAGTAAAGTAAAGGAAACATAAAGAATTATGTTATCCAAATAGATTATAAGGAGTTTTAGGTATACACTCACCAGCCACTTCAGTAGGTATACCTATTCAACTGCTTGTTAATTAAAAAGCTAATCAGACAGTCATATGGCAGCAACTCAATGCGTTTAAGTATATAGACGTGGTCATAGACTGTCATGGACGTGGAAATGACTCTCTCTGTTTTGAACCCCCTTTTCTCTCTCTCCTCTGATTTATTTTTCACAGGAAGCTCTCAAGGTTTGAATGAATTCTTATCCCTAAATTAACTCCTTTCTTTGCTCTTTCCAGCCTCTCTGCTGCTGCAGCTGCAAGCTCTTAACACACCACACCTAATTTTCATCACAACAGTGTTTAAGATCATGAAAGGTTTTTTTCTGTATGAGTGTAGTTTTAAACAAGAAAAAAAAGAAAGAGTACATGCAAAAAGTAAAACCACTGTGATTCAACATCACACCAAAGTGCTTCATGTTCACTTGATTTCTATGTCCCTTCAGACTTTATCTGTGCTACCTTTCTTTCCGCTCACATTCACAAAGACAGGAGTCTGGGATATGTGCCAGGAGGAAAAGCATATGTCACAACAGAATGATCAGAAAAGAAGGCACAAAGACAACCGAGGAAATAAGGAAATCCCTTAGTTAACAGGGATTTAACTTGACAATCATTTAATCAGCCAAAGTCATGTGATATTGTTCTTTTAAAGGATAAATAAAGATAACTGCTTAATCCCAGGCTCCGTTAATGCAGCTACTTTAACTATTTGCTTTACAGTCTGTTTCCTTGTCTGACCTCCTCAAATGTTTTTTTCATTTTTTTTATTTGTAATCTTGCACAAATCCATGCCTTTAAAGAGACTTTATGGTGTTGTTTTAATCAGGGTTTTCAATTACTGTCTTTGTCTGTGTATTTGTGTTGTTTGTGTCCATGTCATCATTGCAGGACCACCCTAGGGCTGAATATGAGTTCAGGGTCATGCAGAAATCTCTCAGAAAAGACAGAAAATTCAGGCACAAGGTAAAGCATCACAAGTTCTGCTATGTTTAAGGCTTTTTCAGGTCGTACGCATTCATTTAAGAACTTAAGTTATTCAAGGGTAGTTATTAGTTTGTTTGTTTGATTTGCTTGATTTTTATTTAACTCTGTTCAATGGTGGTTGTGTGAGAAAGTTCAGTGCAGAGCCATTAGTGTTTGTTGTGATTTGACTGTCATGACAGACCACATGCTGGTACCCGATGTAATGATTTTGGAAGTAAGGTGGGTGGGGCACTGTAACTGTAGACAAACATACAGGCCCTCATTAATCAGTCTGGTATAGAAACTTACATAGACTTATATGCAAAAATTATTTTACACCAAGCTCCCATGTGTGACTCATTAAACGTGCACATTTGGATGATTTCCAGCCAACAGTGACTGCTGATAAATGTGGCGGCTGAAAACAATCATCATTTCAATAACACATGGAGGAATGTGATGTAACAAAAAGAAAGAGAACGTCTCTGAGCTGGCAGCTGACACCATCACGAGAAGAAGAAAATAATAAAATAATGTTCTTTGGCAAATTGGCAGCCTAAAAAGTGACATTAATGGGAGTTGGAGACATATTCACAAATGGATGCTGGAAATCAGTTATTATTTTAAGAGATATATTTTCAAATGAGAAAGTCAGACTTTCTGTGGCCAAAACAAACAGAATTTATCAATTGTTCAGGAACTAGTGTTTCATCAGTTGGGCAACTTATGAAAGAGCAGTATACACTTTAACAGAAACCAAAACTTCAGAGTGAAAGACGGGTTTTTAAAAGGTTTTAGTTTACAATTTGTGGTTTAAAGTTAACTATCAGAGCGGGGATAGTGGTGCATATGTGCACTGAATGCACATTCTGGCTCTTTGAAAAGACATAAGTCCCTGTCATATCACAAATGAAAAGTGTTTTGGCATTAAGCACAGGTGTCTTTCCTAATTTCCATCTAAGTTGTGTCATTTATACGCCATGTGCTCATGATATTGAGTGTTCAGGCACAAAACGGGCATGCTCTTAACTTAAGGATGCAGAAATTGACTGAGCTATTAACCTCCTTTAAACTGTTCCAAAGTCTAAAGTTTGTGGCACACAGTTGTTTCTGCTATTTTGAGGATGCATTCAAAAGATTGGCACACATCAGCGAGATCAAAACACCCACTGTACTGACCCTGTTGCACTCACAGGGGATGCACAGCAGCCCATCTCTACCATTTAATGTAGAAGCATTTGTTGAAAAATTCAGGTTAAATTTATAATGGGATGGAAACCAGAGATACAGCATGCCTTTTTTTCCATTGACTGGTTTCATCTATTTTACACCCAAAACACACCCATGTATAATCAAGGGACATAATCTGTCCTCTTTGCACCCTGTACACCCTCTGTCTGGCTTTGTGTCCTTAAAATAGCAAAATATAGGCCAACACGGCCCAAACCTCCTCACACCTCACGCTTTGGGCCCACAGTCTGTAAACAAAATTAAACGTCAGACTGCAGTGTTGCTCAAAAACTCTTTAATGAACAAATTTTATTTTCAGTAATTGTTTTAAGTTTTTTTTCTTTTCTCTCCATCTCCAAGTAAAACCATTCCCTCACTCTTGATCGCCGACCCTTTGACTCGTACCTTTCCAATTAAAGATTTTGACCACTAAGCTTTAGCAGAGATTCACTTGCATATTAAAATTCCTCTGCAATCTTCCAGACAAGATTATGCAGTTTTTAGTTTTTTTTTCTTAGGTATTCCACAAGATATGCTGCAGATTTTAGCTTTTGGAAAGATGTGTTTGTTATAACTAAAACAGTCTCTATTTTTTAAATACATTGATAAAGAAAACATTCACTCACTGACGGAATATGGTCCCAGAAATCAGCTGAAACAACGACATTGAGCATGAATGTTTATTTTATTTGATCTGGAGTATAATATAAAACACATTTTAAATGATGTATCTAAAATCAATCTGCAGCTTAAATCTGTGAGCCTACTAGCCAAAAAATGCACAACAAGAAAGATATGATTCTTCTTCTTCACAGACAGACTTTTTTTTTACTGCAGCAGTGTGGGGCTACTCTGAATGTTAACATCATGAACAAACTCAGTCCTGAAGGGGCCTTTGAGCGTATCCTATGCCCACTTTCAAATCAGCTTCAGTTTGATGCTGATCTCTGACAGCTGCTGATCTGTGTGTGGGAATGACCATACACCTTATTTTGGTTGTATGGATAGTTGATAAATGAGGGACAATTTGTTTACACCACAGCACTGTATTTGTTTTTTCTAAACATTATAATAAATGATAAGGTAGCCTGATGCTGATGCAAACAAAAGTTGCTCACTGATTTGCTATATTTTGGTTAAATTTCTCATTTCCAGTGTATACCTATTGATGTTATCTTAGCTCAACAAACCCTTGTCCCATCTCACAAACTTATTCTTCTTTTGTTCTTCAAATTGGTTTGTTTGCATCTGTGACTGTTGTGCAAGCAGAAAAATGCATGCCAGACTTTCTCTTGGGAGATTGTTAGGCATGCTAGATCTGACATTGGTTGTCATTCAGTCAATATAATGAATTAATTAGATTAATTGTAAACATGTTTAATACATTTAATTTCTGATCATAAAAACACTATTATTATTGTTATTATTATCATTTATATTATTATTACTATTATAAATGCATAAATGAAAAGAACTCTACAGAAGACAAAACAATGATTTTCTTAACCAACATTTCTGTAAACCTCATGACATATGCATCACATTGATTATAGTTCAGTTTGTTATTCTTTCTCTCTGTATTTACAGGAGAGATTTTGCTGTAGATGATACAATGTAACTGTATTCCAGTTTTCTCTTGTTGTTTCCAGTAACAGAGCACTTGTTTGAAGCAGTTATTATGACTTTGTTTCATTTGCAGGAGGAAAAGCTCACATGTCAAGACCGATTCCCTGCCTACATGACAAATATTGTCATGATGCTATTAATGGTAAGAATAACTATGTTTATGGTGGTTGTAATTAAGAACAGAAGACAGTGAAAAGATTTGGTAATATTTTTTTTCACTGTCTTTTACTTTGCCTAGATTGGTGTAACATTTGCCATTGTGTTTGGCGTGATCCTCTACCGAATATCCACCAAAGCTGCGCTTCATATGAGTTCCAATCCAACAACACGTAACCACGTACAGCTGACCGTAAAAACCACAGCAGCCATCATAAACCTGGTGGTCATCCTTATTCTGGACGAGGTATATGGAGCTGTGGCACGATGGCTCACTGTGTTGGGTAGGTCCAATAAAAACATTTAAGTCTGCCATTATCATTTCTGTTGTTGTTCACGTGCATGAACTTTCTTATCAATTTAAATGATAAAATAATTAAGATTTTGCAAGGACAAGCTTAAAGATACATTCACTCTTTTTTTACAACCAGGTTTTGCAATGTGATACAACCCCATGGTTTTTTATCATTTTATTTGTTTATTAATATTTTGGGGGAGGGGCTTTTAAGCCTTTTATTTGCTTGGTCAGTGGAGAGAGTAGGGGACTGCAATGGAGAAACGGAGAATTACATGTGAACCTGAGCCCGTCTGCTCAGCTATTAACCTCTTGTTCTTTTTTTTTTTTAGAGGTTCCTAAAACTGACAAGAGTTTTGAAGAAAGACTCATCTTCAAGACATTCATCCTCAAGTTTTTTAATGCCTTCACCCCCATCATCTACATCGCTTTCTTCAGGGGAAGGTGAATGAAAGGGGATGTACATATACATACATACACACACACACACACCCACCCACACACACATATATCTATGTGTATATATATATTTTTTTTATTTATTTATTTTTATTTATATATATTGTGTGTGTGTGTGTATGTATAAACGACTAAGTTCTTTTCATTTGGTTCGGCTGCTTTTTCTCTTTTTAAGTGACTTACAGCCCACCTAAATGTTTGAACAAACGTTTCAAATGACTTTTTTCAAGATCAGGACTCTATAGATGCCACTAATTCTTTATCTGATTTTCCTTCAGACTGGTGGGCAGACCAGGGAGCTACCTGTATGTGTTTGAATCCTACAGAATGGAGGAGGTAGGGTTTACATGGACTATCTTCAAGATAAGAAACATACAGTAGTATAATACAGTATTTTTAATGAAAGTCTACAAACTATTAGCTAAAATTCTCTTTTATTTTAAAATGCATGTTCACTTTACCATTAAAAATCCTAACTTTCATACTCTTTTCAACTGCTAACAATAATGTTAATAAGGATAAATATTTCCCTGGCTGTTTTCCAGTGTGCTCATGGTGGCTGTCTGATGGAGCTGTGTATCCAGCTGAGTATCACTATGTTGGGAAAGCAGCTCATTCAAAACAATCTTTTTGAGATTGGGATACCGTGAGTATAAACGCTTAGAACTTTTGATAAGTATACATTACATTCAGTAAGCTTACTTGCACTTAGAAAAAGTTAAATTATTAAGTACAAATGAAACTGGACTTTAAAACTTTAACTTTGATACAATACCCAGTTTAGTTTTATACTGAACTAATACTTAATGTTGTAACTTTATTTAAAACTGAAATAAAAGTGTTTTAACACACAATACCTAAAGGATCAGAAACATGAGGTCCACAGGAGCTGTTCAGATTTTGTAAATTAAATGTCATTAATATATTAAAGTGTTAAAATATGTATGCTATGAATATTTTGTAATTTAATATTTATCAGCATAAATGGTTATTCTAGTTCATATATTTCACATTATATATTTCTTATGAAATACTGTGTACTCTGAGCTTATGTAAATCTATGACTCATGGAGAGCACAAAATACATTTTAACTGATATCTCTAAAATCTAATCTTAGTAAATGAGGAATTCTGTTCTTATGACATGGCTGTTTGGGTCAAATGGTAAGATTTATAAATACCATGAAACAAAATACTCTAAAGAGCTTGTCCTATTTAACCCTACTTGCAGCTGGATCTGCCTGATTCAACATTTGTAATCAGAAAGATGGATCTTGCCAAGCTCAGTCTACAATGACTGTGCTTGGCCCAAAGCAGCACTGCCAGATTAGTAGCCTTTAGAGAAGGAAGAGGTGGGAGCCAGAAGTGAAACAACAGCAGGAAGTGACTGCTTGTACAAAGATTAGCATAGATGCTAACAGCTTCAGTAGCAGTTTAATCAGATCTGAACAGCATTCATTCATTGAATGAAAAACACATTGCTGGATGGTTTGTTCTATGAAGTGGCTTCCATTTTATACTTTACACCACAGCAGTATCACCAGTGCGGGGTTTGTCAAAAACTTAACTAAGAAAAGGCTGAAGCTGGACCCAAATGCAGGTACTAACAAAATATATTAATTTAAACCAAAAAAAATCTCAAAATAAGAAACAAAGTCTCAGTACAAAAAAAATATATATAAGCAAAGCTATCAATGAGGCAAGTCACTGAGAATGTACAGGAAACTTACCCCATGTATGTGGCACAGAACATACACACGTACACAGACAAGGGGTAACACAAAGACTATATACACTTGGGGATATCGAGATGCAGGTGGAACAAACCAGGTACTGATGTGACAAATTACACAGGGGAACTAATCAGGGCAGACAAGACAGAAAGTAAAACAAGAAATGACACAGACAACATGCCCCAAAATAAAACAGGAAACTTCATGGGGTAAACTAAACCAGGAAACCATAGAGAAACACACCAGAGTGCACAGACACATGGCAGGGGAGATGCTGTTCAAAGCAACACTAACATAAAACAAAGGCATAAATCATGACAGCCAGTCTACTATATGTGACTGGCCTGTAATGAATGTGACTGACAGAACAATCATCCAGTCACCTGCTGGATTTGCTTTTGAAAGGCTCTGCCCATTCCCTCACACTTTCTATGGGCTGTTGCCCAGATGGACTAGTGAAATATATTGAACAGTTGATCTGGTGTGTCAGGTTAAGTCCTATTGCCCTTTGAAGAAAAAGGTACCTAAAACTTCTATTTTAGGTACATTATGAATTAAGATCATTTTACCTTTACTAAAGTAGATTTCTAGAGTGCAATTTTCACTTGTACTTGCTTTAAAGGTGCAGTGTGTAGAATTTGGCAGCATTTCGCCGAACAGAAACTGTGAATATAGGATATAATGTTTCTATTCGTATGTAAAGTCCATCAAAATAGGAGTACAATCATCCCCATAAAACGTGTGTTTTTTTTTTTATTTAGTTAGAAAAAGCTTCAAAAAAATTTACATTACCACGGGCCGAGTTCCTGTCGGCCGATGTAATGATTCACCATGTTGTCTACGGGTGGATTTTAGGGACAAAAAGAACGAAACGCGAATCTGTCCGCCGGTTCTGAAATCTACCTGGAATGCAGGCAAAGAAGATGAGAGAGGACAGCAGCTAACAACTGACCTATAATCTATAAAAATAATGGTTACAAACCTTGTCACTTTAGTAAATGATGCCGTGTTCACGATCCCTTTTGGTCTTCACAGGCTTCCGTTGCTCAGCGATGTGACGTTTTGGTTACGGTTGGGCTCATTCTAGAATCTGAACGATAGATGTCGCTCAAATGCCAAATTCTACACACTGCACCTTTAACAGACCACAAACTTTATGTGGAAATCAGTGTAATGAAAAACAACATGTGTTTTGTTTTTGTGCGCTTGTGTAAATATTTGTTTGTTGTCAGTAAACTAAAGAAGCTGATTCGCTACATTCGCTCAAAGCAAGGGGCTTTCCAGGAGGAGGAGAGACAGAAGAAGCTGCTGAGATATGAAACCGACCACTTTCTTGATCCATTTGCAGGATTAACACCTGAATACATGGAAATGAGTCAGTAACACACACACACACACTCTCTCACACACCCACACCCACCCACACACACACCATAAAACAATACACACCTAGTTTTTCTCTTTGAAAGAATACGATTAGAGTCAAAAGAAGGGTTATTCGTTTGATTTGTAACCTTTTGGTGATGCAAATGATCTTCTTTTTGATAATTGCAAACAACTAAGGCTGAGATACGACCAGCCATTAATGTAAATGAGTCCTTCAGATCACACTGATTTACATGACTTTTAATTTATGTTGTATAATTCCAGGGCAGTTGTGTATCTTTAAAGAAGATACTGATGTTGAGAATAATGAAAGGACAGATGAAGATGAATTCTTCTGGGTCATATATCATTTTTTTTATTACATCTCCTTGTTTTTCAAAAGAGATTTGCAAACTAAATGAACATGAGAAAACTCATTTGCACACAATCTCATATCTATACATTACAAGCACTTCTCATTTTATAAATTTCATTCATCAATAAATCCGACTCAATTTGCATAGAATTAGTGATTTTTTTGAAACATGAAATGCTTAACACACACTAATATTCACTGTACTGAGCAAAAAAATAATAATGTATGTATTACAATTATGTAATAACAAGTGCATTTGACCATTTGTTTAGAGGTCACTCTTACACTTCATGAGTCTCCCCTATCTTTTATGTGCCTAGTCATTCAGTTTGGTTTCGTCACACTGTTTGTGGCATCTTTCCCCCTCGCTCCACTCTTTGCCCTGCTCAACAACATCATTGAGATACGACTGGATGCCAAGAAATTTGTAACAGAGTTGAGGAGACCAGTAGCAGCAAGAGCCAAAGACATTGGTGGGTTGTATTCTACATTCAGACACATTTCTGAAACATAGATGATTCTGTAAATAAAGTCATGAAGAAAGATAAACTGAGTCTGTATTTTTCTAACAAACCAATGAGTAAATACATATCTTATGTTGTAGGTATATGGTACAACATTCTCAGAGGGGTAGCAAAAGTGGCCGTCATCATAAATGTGAGTAAAACATAAAGTGAGTGATATGTTCATCCTTAGAGGAATACCTACTGCACAGTTAGGTAACCTGCTCTTTCTTTTGTTCTCCTCTGCACTGGATTGAAACAATGCAGTGGACAGAATTAGTTCTACGTGTCTAAAGGGCAAATAAAGGCCCCAAAAATGATGATCATCAGTGATGGATGTGATATGCACTTTATTTTAAGTACTCAGTCAACAGATTTTTCCAGGCTGAGTAATAAAACTCTTCTTCTTTGTTCACCATCAAAACAAAAATTGGAATATTTCTGGATTTTTGTGTCTCTTCCTCTTCTTTTGTTATCACTTTTATTTTCAATTTCAGGAAAGTGCTAATAAGCTTTTATACACAAGTTATTACTTCAGTTGTGTTTTTAAATGAAACTGCTTAATTCAGGGGGTTTTTTTAAGTTTTTTTTTTTTTTTTTTTACTTTTGATTTTGTTTCATTCGATGAGAAGCAGAAGCAGCTTCTTGGAAAACGCCCTTTAGACTCTTGTGTTTGTTCATAGTTTGACATTTTTAGTGGATTAAGGTTTTGGGTTTTAGCCATTGCTACCCCCTTACTGTTCCAGTAAACACAACACACAACACATCATTGTTTAAACTCCTGCGCTGCATAATATCCTTTAGTGACAGTTTGTGTTTGCCTCCAGGTTTGCTTTGTTTTATTTCCAAATGCTTTAACACCTTCAGCCCAATCACCACACACCACTGTGTTGTTTCATTTCAACATGTGTTTTTACATCACGCTCTTGTTCACAAATGAAATCTTGATTAACATTTGTCTAACTATCATTTCTGTCTCTAATCTCTGAACCTCCACCACCTTCAAACACCTCCCCCTGGCATCCTCAGGCATTTGTCATCTCCTTCACCTCAGACTTCATCCCTCGGATGGTCTACCAGTATATGTACAGTCCCGATGGCTCCATGCATGGATTTGTCAACCATACGCTGTCCTATTTTAATGTCAGCCACTTCCAGGAAGGCAAAGAAACCATGGAACCATTACACCTGGGGTATCCTGTAGAGATCTGCAGGTGGGACATCCAGAAAACATTGTAAAGAGCATTGAACATCATGTTTTCAACAGCAAACCTTGCAAACTCACAGACACATTTTTTTTAACTACAGTTTGAATGACTGTGAATTGAAAACGTAAAAATGTTCACCTTTTTTAAGACAGATGTAAAATGATCAAGCAGGGATCATCAGAACTTCTTCAAAAAAGTTTTAAGTTCTTTGAAATTAGTTTTTGGCCTAATCATTTTATAAGAAACCTCCTGAAAACCAGACTCCAGCCATCTGTTAAGATATCTTAACGCATCTCACACTTGAACCTTGTTTACACTCTACCTCGATTCTAGCTGTAATCCAAGTCTGTGATTTTGTCCTTTACATCAGCTCAACATACATTTGACCGCTTTCAGTCCACATTCACTCAGCAACCACTTCTGTCAGCACAGCTTAATCTGATTTACACTTTAACAGCAGAAACTAACTGTTTTAATCTGAGGCTGCAGGGGCTTCGGGAAACAAGCAGATGTTTCATGTGGGCTCTTGGGGCTAATATACTGCTAAATGGAATTGAACTGTTGAAGTGACTTTAATATTAACAACTTGGTTAAGCTACTGCTGTGATAAAACGGTCTAAAAGCAAACAGAAGATCACATAAGCTAAAGCTGGATAAAGCACAGAGAAGCTTAAGCTAGTTGTACAAGGATATTTATATCCTAATATTATATTTATAGAATATGTCATTGCGTAACAGGTTGCCCAATGAAATTAACTTGTGGCCCCACAACAAAAACCAAACAAAACCATCAGACATGGTGGAGTGCAGATGGTGCATTAAGCAATCTCACAGCCTGAGGGAAGAAGCTGCTCTGCAGTCTGGTGGTACAGCAGCAGATACATCTGTATCTTTTGCCTGATGGCAGCAGGGTGAACAGGCTATGGCTGGAGTGGGTGTTGCCCTCCAGTATCCTTTAGGTTCTGCATAGGCACCTCTTCTCCCTGATATCGCTGATGTGTACCATTATGTTTTGGGCAGTTTTAATCACTCATTGCAGAGTCCTCCATGGGCCGAGCACATCTCATGCCAGTTTCTGATGTTTAGTCAGAATGCTTGCAATCACTCCTCTGAAGGAGTTGACTAGAACTTGGCATGGGAATTTTATTAGTTATTTATTTAGTTATATATTTAGTTATATAGTTATTTATTTAGTTTATTATTTATTAATATCTAGTTATTAGGCTTATGTAGCCTGTCATAATCATAACAACCAACCAGAGGGGCTCTGTGTCTAGTGCCACCATCTTTATGGACAGATAACACTTGCAGCCTCAGTTTTAGGGTACTTCTAACCAGCTCATTGTTGCTTTGTCACTGAAGCTGTCCTCTACATCCTTCTGTAGTGACCATACGCTACATGTATGGTCACTACGCTTTACAAAGCTCTTTGTGCCTTAGATTTTCTTTTTTTCAATAAAACTTAACATAAACAATGTAAAAGGACTTTCCTTGCACTACAGCAGCATCTTTAGACCATGAAGTAAACCCTAGAGACATGAAGATCCTTTCATCCTTTAGCATTGACAAAGCTTACAGACCTTCTTGGAATTGATTGGTTTGTGTGGAAGAACTGACACCGACTATGGTAATTATAGAGTTCTTGATTTTAAACTGTGAAGCTGCTGATATAATCTGGTTCAAAATGAATATAAACACTGCTAATGCACAAAAATGGTAGCAATGGACACTGATCCTTGCTATTTTAATCTCAAGAGAAACAAACAGGGATAAAAAATAGTCAATAACCTTTAACATTTCATTTTGTTTATTTTTCTTTAAGTGATGTTAATTTAATTACAGCAAGCAGCATTGATGGAATGAGATGTTCTTCAGAAGCACAAAATAAAATATCTAGAGACAGACTGGGGAAATTATCTGGAGATTTTATTCCAGCCAATTCAGACAAAAGACTGACAAGGGGTAAAATATCCATCTCTCACTTATATCAGTTCAGGCCTGTTTACAGATTCTGTATATGTGCAGTAAAGTCCTTTCATGAATAGCCTAAAGCTTATAACATCAGCGTGCGTGATCATGTCTGTGGTGTTTGGTTTGTTTCTGTGGCTCTATCCCTGGCTTAGAGCCAGACATAAAGCACTATTTTTATGGACAGTATTTCAATTTAATAAATTATTAAAAGACACATAAAAGACTTAAAATTCATACTATCAGGCATTTTATGCTATACCATATGTTCTTAATGTAGCCTTTAACCACTTACTGATTGCTTTTGGCTGTATCTTAGTATATGTCTTCAAAGTTGTCTAACCCTGTATCCTGCTGTTATGCTTCACATTAAAAGCTTAAACTACAATGCCCAGGCTGTGGTTTAAGGTCAAAACTGAAATAAGGACTCCCAATTGAAAATAATACCAGTAATATTTTAGTGAAAGAACAACGTGATAATCACACAGTCCTCCAAGTTTATTAGAATAAATCAGCTTTTAGTAATGAGAGCTTACAACTCTTTTTTCAAAGGTAGACTTGAAGACCAAACAATTAAACTGTTTGCATGTCTTTACAGATATAAGGACTACAGAGAACCTCCTTGGTCAGCCACTCCATACGAGATCTCCAAGGAATTCTGGGTAGTGCTGGCTGTCCGACTGGCATTTGTTATTGTTTTTCAGGTATGGCAAAACATACTAATAAAAAGATGGATGCCAATATTGGATTTGGTGATGCCTTACATGCCAATATTTCTACATTGTTTTTGCTAATACCAATACTGCTATTATTTGTTAAGAGTATGATTTCTGTACCCAAACTGACTTGTAACTTTCATTGTGACAGTTTGTTCATCTTAGAAACAGATGTGAAACAAGAGACAGCTTTCTTTCTTTGAAAAATTACACTGTTGATTTTTTAAGAAGGCATTACATGATAATAAGGTAATGGTACATGATTGTACATTGCATTCTGCCAATATTGCAGCTTATATTTGGGATATATAGTATTTGGCCACTATGTATGATGACTTCAGGTACAGGTAATCAACTTTTTAAAGCTATTTCCTGCCTATAATAACATTTTGTCAATAGCACTGTGCATCCCTAATTCCTGTACAGTAGTGAAAGTAGACTAAAAGATTGACAGAAAATTGATATTTTTTGAATGATTTGACTCCCTTTTCTCTATCCAGAATGTTGTGATGCTGATGAGTGACATTGTGGACTGGCTGATTCCAGACATCCCAAAAGACATCATCCTCCAAATCCACAAGGAAAAGATTTTATTGGTAGATCTCTTTATGAGAGAAGAGCAAGGCAAGATCCAAAACCTGGAGAGAAAGGTCTCCACAGAGGCCAAGGAGAACTGCAGCAGCACAAGAAGCAACAACAATAACAACAGCACGACAGCCCACCAACGCTCTGGGCTGCACAACAACAGCACAAAAAGCCTCTAATGCTATCAGCCAGGAAGTCTTAGTTCAGTTCTAGTTATTGTGTTGGACCCAGTTCTGACCAAATATTCACTGCAAGACAAGACTGAAGTTGCAAATGCATGCACAGGCTGCTCTGATGAATCACTTTTCTAGCAATAAGTCTCGGTTTTGAAGTTTACAATTCTTTTCTTTTAACACCTGTCCTGCAGCTGCATATAATGTGCAGTGTGCCATGTCAGTGACGTCTATACAGCTAAGTAATTGTAGTAGTTTCAGTTTGGTTTTGGTGAAAAAAAAATAAACAAAAAACAGAAAAGGCGAGAGGATCCAGGCTTGGGTGCCATTCATGGGTGCTCCAACAGGTTTATGCTATCATAATGCTGTGGGCTTCAGACTGGAGTTACTTTAACTCTTTTTTTTAATTCTCATGTTTATTTCAAGAGCAGTTCTGCTGCTTAGAGGAATTTTTGTTACCTTTAAAACAAACAGTGCAAAGTCTTCACTAAACTAAAACTGACCTATTCCTTTCATTATCACAGTACCATTGTGTTAGAAACAGATGTAAGCAAGAAAAACAAAATTTTATTCTTTAATAAATGATACTTTTAATTCATGAAAGGTGACATTAAGTAATGATGTGGTAAATCAGTATTGTTTATTTGTATATTCTGAAAATATTACAGCCAATATACAGGATATTTAGTGTCAGTTTGTACGGCTAAAATATTGGCTGTAAAGATCAGCAAATAGGTTCAAATCTCCTGATGCGTTTATCAACTTTAAAGGCAATTATCTGCCGATAACAATATTGTTCCGATAATATCCTGTATCCATACTAATGGATGATGATGTTTAGCTTCTTGGCAGTGGGTGAGCAGTAATCTTTGACAAACATTTAATGTAGCCTATGGATGAAGTACCTCAAAGATTGATCCAAAAAAGGACAATTGGACTAAAGGTTCCTGGAGATGTTTTGCCTCTCCTCTAAAAGTCTTTGTCAGTGAATGTACTGGGGCCTGGACTAAAAATACAACCCCTCTGACTGTTAAATGCCAACGATCAGTTGGCAGAACTGCTGAGCTGGTTTCACCAAGAGGTGTGACCCCCCGGACCGTCTGTGGGTCATTGGTGTCACATGATCCTAGGTGAGCGTGTCATTCAGATTGTTTAAGATTGTTTTTGGGCATGCAGATTCCAAAGTGTACATTCTGAAAAAGGTTCAATATCAGTGTCTAAGATTGCTTAGGGTAGGGTCTGGGATCTCTTGGTCATGTAGACTTAATGCGTACTGAAGCGCATTAAAGACTTTCCTGTCAGTTGATATATCCTGTAGTTATCTGAAATTAAGAAAAAGTTATCTCAAGTGTTTATTTATGTATGGCCTTGATTGTGGTGATGGGAATTACAGACATTTTTAAGATTGGATTATTTGGCTCAGTTTAGTAATAAAAGCTAAGCTTTTCTCTCTGAAAATACTCTTTATTTGATACAGTTTTTACATTCTTATGTCCATTAATCAACAACAAGAGTCCTAAAAACAAAATGACAGAGAGTAGCAGTGAAGAGTACCGCTGGCCCCTTGACCAAAAGCTATTCAACCCCACCCCCCGCCACAAATTCATTTTACTTTGCTGCACACAGAGAGGTTGTGTGGTGTGCTGATTGATCTGACAGTAGAGGACCGTGCAATAATCACACAAAGGTAACTTGGTGTTCTAATGTCTGAAAAATGGCAATGTCTGTTAGTAAATTAACCAGGCCTTAGAAAGTTGATAAATAGACTTCAAAACTCTACTTTGACAAGGAAGTCTTCTTTAAGACCTCTCCCAAATTTCATTTTAAACATATCCCCTCTAAGCTCTTAGGCCCTGATTAGCCTTTGAAACACATGGCATGTTAAAACCCACTGTTGGCAACATTGTCTCTCAATGCTTTGCAAGCAGCACCATAAACTGGCTTAATCTGAAACTACATGGCTTACTTTGTGCAGCTGCAACTGTCCCCTACAGAATCTGTAAACACATCTGGTTGTGTTGTGAATTTTTGGTCTGAACCGGGCTTTAGTTATACTATGTTTTTGTTCTTGTTCAGAACATTCCATCAAGCTGGAGAGCAGCTGTCTGTTAACATGTGTCACTGTATGAGAGTAAATACATGACAGTGCGGTCATAATGTGTCTGCATACTCAGATCTTTGAATGTCTACAGGCATCTTTGTGTACACAAATGTATTAATGGGCACACTTATTTCAGATAAGGATAAATGCATGTTTAAATCTCTTTATATGCAAATGATTTGTACGTTGTAAAAGAAGCAGTTGTATACTAAACCTGTTAATTGCTTTGTATTAGAGAGTAAAACATGCAATGTTAATAATATTTACTGTGTTGGGATTGGAGCCTGGGATAAAACTCTGAATTCCTCTGGGTACTAGTCTACAGATCTAGTAAATAAGTGCAAAAGTAGTTGTTTTTATTTTTTATTTTTATTTTATTATTATTATTATTATTTTGATGGCAGTTTTGAAACTGGAAGTTGTATGAGATGACTGATTAATAGTGAGGTTAAGTGATAACTACCAGCTTGTTTTATTAATGCTTTTCTATGTTGTGTTCAGAACAGAAAAACTCTGGCACAGAAATTATTTTCATTTTGAATTTCTTCTTCTCTTTTTGATTCACTGTAAGATCCGGGTGTTTTATAGAGCAAAAAAAAAAAGCTAAAAATGAAGATCCGATTTCTGAAGAGATCTGTCAGAATGTAGAATATTCATTACAGAGCCTTATTTTTCGTGCTCTGTGGATACTGTTACATCTCCATCATTATGGATAATCTTCTGAACCAAGGTCTGATACAATTTGTGCACCAAGGAGTGAGAAGGCTTCTTCAGAGCTGAAAAAAAAGTGTTATAAGCTGATTTTTTAAATTTTTTATATTAATTTCTGTCTTTTTAACATATAACTCAGCTGCATTGATACGTTCTACATGTTGCTAGTCTAAGCATAACCTCTAGAGGGAGACAGTGTCACCTCTGTAAGACAGTCAGTTACAACAAAATTGTGCATTTGGCTATGCCCAAGATTTGCTAGGGTCATGGCATTAGCCGATTGACCCTCTGCTGGCTCTCATTAGTTCACTGACCAACCAATTAGAATCAGAGGACCCCCTCTCAAAGGAACAGTTACCAGGTTGCTCCAGTCAGACAACTTGTGTCTTAGCAAAGTCTCTTTCTAATGCATTGTTGTAAAACTGCTATCTAAAATTTGTTTTAATTATATTAATATTTAGTTGTAGTATTAAAAGCATATTGTTAATGTGAACAGCTAAGGATCATATAAATTGAATATGAATAAAAGTTAGTATAACAGTGAGCCCTTTTCTCTCTTTTTTTTTTTTCTTTTTAAAAAAGGGAATGATTCCAGCAACTACAGATTTTGTCCAAATTAGTATCAGTTGCTCAGAAGGATGGCCTTGCTAAGGTCCACTTCATGTAAAAGAGGGGGCTTGTCAAAGGGTCAGTTACTTTAGTTTCTTATAGACAAGTGGTTGCAAAAGAGATATTTGGCAGTCTGAGCAAAAAAGTTAAATAGGACTTTGAAATGGCAGAGAGCAGGGAAAATGTAAACAGCACCAGCGATACTACTCTACTAGTCAAACAGACTGAAGGGAATATCATGTAGGTCTGTGTCTGGTTTGGTCAGGGTCTAGCATTAATGCAATATAACAGACTTCAGTCTCAGATTTTTGCTATTTTTGTGCAACAGGATTTAACACAGACTTTAAATTAGAATAAAATCCAACCTAAGACCTGAAAATGTATTTTCCTCTGCAAGAATGTAGAAAGAAATCTGGGGTTCAAGTCAAAATCTAATATTAAACAATACTTGTCTGAAAAAAATTTCCGTAGCTTATAATTCAAAAAACACTTTTTTCTTTTTGGTGACCTAAATAAACAATTCACATCACTAGTAGGTGACTCCACATAACATACGGCCACAGTCTTTCAGATGTTTTTATAAGTTTTATTTATTCAGCTTTTACAAAGCTTTACACAAAAATCTGTTAAAAAACCTAAAGCTAAAGATATCACATGTTGTCTCTTGCTCCAGCACACGTGTGGCTCTTTAGGTGTGTCTATAAGATGAAGCTCCTCCCACAAACAGCAGCTGTACGGTTTCTCCCCGTATGAACTCATATGTGGCAGGACAGAGTTCCATTCACACTAAAACTTCTTTCACAGAATGGGCAGCTAGACAGTCTCTCTCCTCTGTGACTTCTTATGTGAACAACTAATTTCCTTTGACTGAAGCATCTGCCACATATGGAGCAGCTGATTGGTATCTCTACTGTATGACATCTGATGTGAATAACTAAAGCCTTCTGAGTAAGGCAGCACATGATGTCAAATATATGCAGCAGAAGTCAGCATTCATAATATGAGAGCTGACAAACAATTCAAATCAATTTATATCCTTTCTTCAGTGTACCGTGTTACAAAGTGTACCAATAGCATCGACTGAAGAGTTGAGAGGATCACTATAGCACATGTATTCATAAGTAAATATGAAGCAGCGTAACTACAAAGAAAGAAAGCTTCAGAGTTTCATCTCCGTATCCAACAGCAGGTCTTTGGTTGAACAAGAGACCAGGTGGTGACTGTTTTGGAGCAGACAGAACTTTGATGATGATGTTCAGTGGAAACAACATTTCTGATGTCCAAAAAGGAAACTGCAGCCGCAGACCGATTGCTGGTGGAGGATACCTGTGGGGTTCTGAAATGTACTCTCCAAATCAATAAAAGGTACCCACATTTGGTTCTTGGCGGGTGTTGTTCTCTAGCCCTGCATCCCATCTTTGTATTTTAGAAGCAATGCAGATGAACAACTTCAGCAGGGGTGAATTTAGCAGGGACACATTTCTGTCTGTGGGATTTCAATTTTTGTTTATTGACATCATCATTCAGCCACAACCATATTTATATTCAAATGCATAACAAATAAAGTTAATTAAATAAATTAAAATGTTTGTCCAGTTTTAGGCATTTGTGTAAAATAGCATAACCCACAAACCAGGGTTTGTGAGCTCAGATATGTGTAGCTACAAAGCTAGGGAAAACCCTGCAAAGACCCCCCCCCAAAAAAAAAAAAAAAAAAAGAAGAAAAAAAACAGGCAAGTGCCTCAACTTCCTTCGGTCACTCAAGAAGCACTACTACTGTTCAAGAAACAACAAACCATTTGAGATGTTTTACTTTTTTTGTACAGTTCTTAGTGCAAGCATAAATATTTAAAGAGACGCACATGCCGCATGTGCTATCTGCCCACGTAGGCGCCATCTTGAATGATGCAAAAATGCCCAAGTGACATCAGTTTAATATGTCAAACTTTTGTGCTGCTTAAAAGTCATCAGTGTGTGATATTTTTTCATGGGCACCAATTATCCTGGATACTAATACTTAGAAATAAGATTGTTTTCTTTTATTCCAGAAGTTTTGTGATGCTGTACATAGAAAGACCTGATGCTGTTTACTTAATTCAAACATCATGTACACATCATACAGTGTATGGTACGCATTAAAATAGAGCAATAAAATAAAATGACTAACAGAATAGATTATCCACAGGTAAATTTATGAATTATCAGATTAAATTCCTGATATGCTTTTTCCTTTTCTCTCCCCAGTATACATTTATCCATCTAACTATCCATATATATCATATTGTATACAGTAATGTGTTGCTGCTCAAGTCATTAACATCTGATATTTGCTTACCTTAGATGGGCATGCCTGACTCATTGTCTGAAATCATGCAGATCCATCTAGCCAACCTCCAATCTCCAATGACATCATGGCCGAAAGCTGGATGGCCCAATCAGGGAAGAGAGGTGGATACTGAAGACATGACGACAGCGGGAAATGAGTGCATGTTTGAAAACAATGGCGGCTTCTGAAGCAGTTTCTGTGGATGTGGCCCTATCTGTGGTTTTATCAGAAATGGATTCAATTTCTTCTTGAAAAGACGAGCAAAGAATGTCACCTAAAGCTTTTCTTCATATTTTTTTTTTAACTCTTCTCCTGACTAGGGATTACAGCTGGGAAACTGTGAGAGAGCATGGAAAATCCTCTGCAGACGATGCCAGTTAGTGTATTGTTAACCTCTCCTGTTCTTGTTTTTTTTAGCGTTCAACTGTGGTCGGCACGCACAGGGGAAACTATACCTCTGCTCCTGGGCCAAGGCTAATTCCGGCTGCGGGGCTAATTCCCCTTACTTGGTCAGCTGGTGATGAACAAAACAGGGGAGTCCAGCTTGGGTCTCTAGGGGGTGGTCCTTTTATTGTGCCTTCATAATTTACATTGCACATGAAATACAGATGCTCTCTGACTTTTGCAATATCTTAAACTTTGCTGCACAGAAGCTGCTCTCGCTCTCTTCTTGCTCATTCATTCTCGCATACGGGCTCATTCACATACACACATGCGGGCGCATGCTCTCACTCTCTCAATCGTCCCCGCTCCCTCTCACACACACATTCACTGCCAGTTCCCAAACAGAACAAGGCTACTTGTACAACACTACCCCAACTCTGGATAGCAATTACCTATAATTCTGATCCAGCATTGTGACTTTACCTGTACATTAAGCATCACCTCAAACAAACAAACAAAAAAAACAATTTGCAGACCTGTAATACAACAGCTTTAACCTTTCACCTTTTATGATGTATATAGGACTAGGTTAACCTAATAATAAGTCCTTAGAACATTGTCAAAAAAACGTTTTTGTTTTTTTTTTTTCAGGTGTGAACATGAGTCTGTGGTTACCTGAAAACTGGAACTGTCCTTTGAACTTATTGGGTGACCCACTCACCATACCACACCGGGGCTTGTTGTCGATGTTCGGGCCTTGGGATGCGCTGTCTATGTTGCAGTGATTCTGCTGCACCACCCCCACTATCCTGAAGTTCCCGAGAAGGAGAAGAGTTCAGGTGAGGAGGGAAGTAGGGAGCCAAGTGTAGAACGATTGTCATTAGCTGGATCTGATAAAGCGGTGTCTGCAGAGTCCTCTGTGGCGGTGTCAGGGAAAAGTTGCTGTGAGTCTGATGTCCTGGTCAGCAGGGCCCTATCCACAGCTGGGGAAGACACCTCAGCAGGGGTCCAGACTTCAGCCTACTCCAAAGCCCAGGAGTTGTCCAAGCGTTCACGGCTGTGATAGGGCTTTAGCTGATCATGGGGGACGACTTTGGTTTTGGTCCTCGGGCCTTTCTGGATGTGATATACCAGATCGTCCAACTGTCCGAGGATGAAGAAAGGTCTGTCATATGACAGCAGGAACTTCCTAACTTCGTTCTTGGCTTTACGTGTGCCCTTGATAAGGTACCACGCATCATCACCCAACCTGATACTGGGAACAGCAGCTGTTTTTTGTCATACTGTCTCTTAGCATGTGTCACTGATTCACCAGGTGCATCCCTGATGATCTGATGGGCCAGTTCCAGCCATTCTCGGAGGTGCTGAACGTACTCAGGTAGGGATGGTGGACTTTCAGGATCAGGGGGCAGACTGATGACCAGGTCCACCGGTTCACTCACTTCTCAGCCGATCATGAACTTGGGGGTGAACCTGGTGGCACTGTGTTTCGTAGCTCTGCATGCCATGATAGCGTAAGGGATCAAGAGGTCCCAGTCCCAGTGGCATCGCTCTGCTGTTGTGGCCAGAATCTTTTGCGGGGTGGCATTGAATCTCTCTACCTGACCATCAGACTGTGGTCGGAAGGGAGTGGTGTGTGTTTTCTCAATTCCAAACAGAGTGCACATTTTCTGGAACAATTCCAACTCAAAGTTCCAGCCTTGATCACTGTGCAGGGTCTGTGGTGCTCCGTAACGACACACCCACTCAGAGGAAAGCACTTCAGCCACTGTTACTGCTTGGTCATTGGGTATGGGGAAAGCTTCTACCCCCTTGGTGAAGTAGTCCTGTTTGACAAGCATGGAGCGGTTCTTGCGCTCTGTCTCGTTCGATGGCCCTATTATGTCCAGTGCAATGCGTTCCATTGGAGTACCCACCCTGACAGTTCCCATGGGGGCTGGTGGTTTCTTTTTGGGTCTAGCTTTTGATACATAGCTGGTGCAGGTTTGGCACCAAACTGCAACATCTTCCCTCATGTGGTACCAATAGTGACAGGTCTGGAGCCGTGTCACCATTTGCTCTACACCGAAGTGTCCCCCAATGGGTCCTTCATGCAGTTGCCTCATAATGACAGGCTGGAAGACACATGGCAGTATTACTTGAGGGTAGAACTGAGTGTCAACTAAACAATAGAATTCCCCCACCAAAACTCCATCACTGCTGTAGAGTCGTTTCCACTGGCTCCAGTAGGTCTTTGTGGTTGGACTACTTGGGGAAATTGCTGTCCATGAGGGCCGTTTGTTGCTGGCCTCCATCCAGGCCTTTATGGGTGCGATGCCTCTTGAGCCTGCTGCAGCTCTCCTGTGGACCAACCTGTGAAGAGGGCTATTTCACCTGTCCTACTTAATCTGACTTTTTCTGAGGTCTTAAAGCTGTCTGCATTTGTTGGTAGGACTTCCTTTACGCCCACTGGACTCACTATGGCCAGAATCAGGTCCCTCACTACCTCCACTGGACTCTGAGTCACCTGGTTGAACACAGAGTCCAAATCACACTGCATGCCTGATGTTTGGTGTTCTTAGGACAGGGGGCTGGATCAGACAATCTACAGGGGCAGACGGCAAGGTTTTCTGGAGAGGCTGTCAGCATTTTCATGCAGCCGACCGGGACGGTGGATGATCTCAAAGTCATACTCACTCAGCTTTTCAAGCCACCTGGCAAGCTTCCCTTCAGGCTCCTTCATACTGGTCAGCCAGCAAAGACTAATATGGTCAGTGCATGCAGTGACAGGCCGCCCCAGGAGGTACTGCCGGAAATGTGACGTGAACTCCACCATGGCTAGCAGCTCTCGCCATGTGGTGCAGTAGTTCTGTTAAGTCTTGGTCAGCATACCGCATCCATAAGCCAACACTCTCTTACTGCCCTGCTGTACTTGTGATAAAACGGCGCTAATGCCAATGTTGCTTGTATTCGTATCCAGGATCATGCGGCCTTCGTCGAGCGGGTAGCCCAGGATGGGGGTAGTAGTGAGCAGGTGTTTGAGCCTGTCAAAGGCTGCCTGGCACTCTGGGGTCCACTGGAACTTTGCATACTTTGCATACACTCCGTGTGTGTAGATGTATGTATGTGGTTCTATGTGTGCTTGAAGTCAGTAAAGTCTGCTTCTGCATCACAGTGTGGCACGGCACCTGCTCTGTGGCAGAGAGAAAGGCTCTCCACAGGGTGGTGAAGGCTGCACAGAGGATCATTGGGAGCACCACCACCCCACCACCATGGACATCTACAACTCAAGATGCAGAAAGAGGGCCAACTGCATCATAAGAGAGGTACCCACCCACCCTGCACATGCACTTTTTGTCCCTCTTCCCTCACGGAGAGAAGGCTGTGGAGCATCCAAAGCAGGACCACCAGACTGAAAAAATCTTTCTAACAGCTGTGTAGCTGTTAAACTCTTGGGCTGCTCTGTAAGTTGCTCATCTGGGCAGATGGACAATTTATGTGCAATGACAAAAATGACAATCACTGAACAGAAAAAGCTTGACTACTACCTCAATGCACCTTATTGTACATGTAATCACTAAAATTTCCCCTCCTGTGTCAGATAATATGCAATCTATCACGCTTGCTCTTCTCCCCAGAATGCTATCCAGACTTAGAAGTGGTTGTTTTTCCCCTTATATAGATTAATTACTCGAGTAGGGGAATTTACGATTTCCTCTGAGTCATTTGATACTAAAACCAATGTTTGCTTTTCTGGCTCAACTTTTTCTCTACTTTTTCTCTACCCCTTATCAATTTCCTTATCAATTAATCCATCTGACACGCTCCAGTTACATCTAACATGTTATTTTTCCATCTTTAACACTGTAATTAATGTTGTCAAATCTACACAGGTGTAATTTTCTTTGTTCTAATCAGTACAATCCTCTATTCCTGCAAGTCCATTGTTGTCTCTTATGTTAAGTTCTATTTATTCCTCACCTTCCTCTTCTCACTTCTTTTGTGGTGTTATCCTCCCCTTATAGTTTGCATCACAATGCAGTCTAATCGCAAAAGTCTTATTTATTATAAATATTTTTAGGTGAGTTAGTCTTTCTGCTAACCATGGTATCATGTGCGTACCCTCTATACCAAACTAGCATCCAGTATAAGATTAAGGGCCAGATCTACTAAAGGTTTGGATGTATTAAAACGTGTGCAAAGTCGATGCACACACAAAAAAAGGTACAAACTGATTTACTAACAGTGCGTATTAGGGGTTGCATTGCAAGGGTTGCAAAATAGCATGTCGGCATCCAGTCAGTACGTTTGCTCCAATAATTATGCAAAATGGGGCGTTTAAACGCAATTGTGCATGTGCTGGGACTGAGAAGAAAATGTACATTTATTATTTTAGCACCTGCAAAGCGATTTATCAAACCTGAATGCAATGTTGCTAATAGAAACTATATATATATCACATTTCAAAAGAAGGTGCAAACAGTTTGTATAATAATAATTTGTAATAGCGCACACATGGCTGCAGTTAGTGTCAAAAAGGAGACATCGAAACGATGAAAGAAGAAGCAGAGAATGCATTTTTCACCCCTAATTGAGCGAACAATAATAAATAATGAGCTCAAGTAATTGTTTTTAATGCTTGTACAATACACATAAGTGTGCATTAACAACATTCTTTCCTTAGTTTTCCCCATTTGCTCCTTCAAAATGTTTTCCTCAGAGAACTGTCGCTCATACCCTCTCTGTGTCTCTCAGCCCTTCACTCCCTGTGCGCTCAACTCTGCTTTTACGCTCTTCTTAATTTCTCCAATAAGGAAGTTAAAGTGTTGACATGAGTGTGCATATGCTCAGTAATGCATCTTTTTTTGCCTCTTCAATTATAAGATTACAGTACGTCAGATTATATGACCATATGTGAAAAGTTTCCCCATTATCCTCAGAAAGTAGTAAAAGTAAGTTAATAATTTAAGTAATTTTCCACCTTGTTTGTGAATGAAATATAATTAATGGAAAAAACTTAAATGATACTTTCTTAAGTGTGGCTGAGTATTGGGTCATTTTTAGTGAGTGCACAATTTAACCACTAGAGTATGCTGTTTACCTTAATGTGAGCTCCGCACAGTGTCCCTTGAAAGCAGCAGAATACAGTATATTAACAGCATTGGAAAAAAATGCATCCTTAGAAATTGTCAGATTTTATGCAAAATAGGGTTTAAAAAATAAAAATAAGGTAAAAGGTGTGTGAGCACACATTAACTTTAACCTCATATTCAATCCAAAATTCCCAAAAGCAGGAGAAATACGTCTTACTTGTTGCCACTGCTGTTAAAAGAGTGGAAACACATGCTTAATTTTCTTCAACCTTAGTGTGACAGCCAAGAGTGCCTCTGATTTTTGATTTGTTCCCATTTAGCTTGCTTCTGTCTGCAGGTAGAGGCGTGAGGAGCTGTTTGCACTCAGCAACACAGCACACTAGTCCAGGCGGGAATCAGGAATTTATAGAACAGATATGCTCTCTCTGCTTACTCGTCTCTGCCCTGCAGACTTTTATTTATACTTAACACTGCATACACATTTATGTCCTATAGTTCTATATATACTGCACATATATATAAAGAAAGAGAGACATGCATAGATAGAAAGCTTGATAGAATACAGGTGTTAGGCCAGTAGTTACTTACCCAAACAGTTTTGTATACAACTACATCAAAATGTACAAACCTTTGCTCGATTAGCACTTAACATTTTAAAACAACAAAAGAACCTCTTGATGAAAAGACGTGAAAGAATGTGTAAAGCAGTCCTTTGTTTTGGAGAGTTAAACAGCAAAACAGATTCAATATTTAATTTAACCTTAACTAAATGTACCCTCTTAGTAAATCCATGCTTGTCATCTTCTATTGGACAACATGACATTTGGTCAAAACACAACCATGGTGCATGATCAAGCTAAAAAGAGCTCATTCTTAAAGTACAGCAGTTCTCAGCATGATCCTCATACAAACAGCAGACTGCCATTCACCCTGATAGCAGGTGCAGCTGATTTTAGGACGAGCAGAGGCACCGTGACCTGCTCCCTCTTTCTCTCACCTGGCATCTCAATCCCCACCCTCAAGTGACAAATCTATACAAATGTGATGATGATGATGATGATGATGACAGCTGATCTGACAGACACAATAAGACAACTGATTGTTTATATATATATATAAAAAAAATGTATAAATTCTTATACCATTTTTAATGTTTTTGTTTCTGTTTAATATCTGACTTTTTTCTAAAGATTTATGTGTTTGGTATAAAAACTGTGGACACTTTAAAGAAATTAATGAATGACTATGTTTTGATTCATTGATAACTGTAATGTATAGATATATAATTTATCCCAATCCTGTTAGGATACATCTGCAACCCTGGTTATTAATAATTTGGGTTGTAATTTGATTAAACCCTGACATTTATGAATGATCAGCCCTATAATAAACTTAATTGAATAAATGTATGAAGTGTTTCCAAATGAAAAGACTTTATCTCACTTAGACTTTACTTTAATTCTTAATAATATAAACAGAAAATCAAAAAAAAGTAATCCTAATAAAACATTTCTGTTGAAATTGTTCTTCTGTTGAGATTAAGACCCATAAGTGGGCGGGTCTATTGGTTAAAACACTTCTGCGGAGGAAGATCTCCTGTTTCCTTGGCTTAAGCTCCTTGAATTTCCCAGACTAATAAAATCATTTTTAATGGTTCATTGTTTTAATATTTAATTGTTTGTTGATCATTTGATTTTTATGATTTTAGTCAGATTTTTAGTTATTTTTCCTTGAGCCACATATACTTTAACATGTCATGAACAATGGATATATTTAGTTGAAACTTGAAATCAGAACAGTAATAAAACAAAATCATTTAGTCGGATCATTCTTAAATTAAAGTTTATTTTTATTCAAAGAGGTTTTTCCCTAACTGGACTTTCACTGTCTGACTTTATCATTTTAATAATGGAGTTAAACAGGGAAAATAATTAAGCACAATAAAATAAACATGGATTAAAATGAGGTTGTGTATGATTTTATTAAGTTCAAAAGTTGAAGCAACAATATGTGACTTTTACACACTAAAATAACTGTTTTAAAGTCTGTGTAGTATGGTCTATGCAAACAGAGTGAATGGGGTCCATCCCCCTCCCTCTGCACAGCCAGGGATTTGTACTGGCACTATGTAGCTCTTGGAAGTGAGCTGCGGTCATATCACGAGAAATGTGTACTGCTTTATGGCACAAATGTTAGTTCAGTGTTAGGAGAACAAATAGCCATCATTGTTACGTTGATGATACTCAACTGTATGTATCAATGAAGCCAGGTGAAACAAATCAGTTAACTAAACTAGAAGTGTGTCTAAAGGACATGAGGATCTGGATGGACAGGAATTTTTCTTCTTCTTAACTTAGACAAGACAGAGGTCATTGTACTGGGTCCCTGACACCTTAGAGAAACCTTTTCTAGTGATATAAGTGCCATAGATGGCATTAGCCTGGCATCAAGCACAGCTGTTAGAAATCTTGGGGTACTATTTGATCAGGATTTGTCCTTCAAATTCCACATAAAACAAATTCCTCAGAGCGATGCTGTAATTCTCTTTTATCAGGCTGTCCCAGCAAGTCACTTAAGATGCTTCAGCTGTAGCTTTAGTACTGACTAGAATTAGGAGAAGAGATCGCATTACTCCTGCATTAGCTTCTCTACATTGGCTTCCCATAAAATTTAGAATAGAATTGAAGATTCGTCTTCTCACCTATAAAGCTCTCTCTTGGCAGGCACCAATTTGTCTTAAAGAGCTCGTACAACCCTTCTGGAACATTATGCTCCCAAAATGCTGGACTGCTCGTGGTACCATCAGTATGGGAGGTAGAACCTTCAGGCTCTCTTCTCTGGAACCATTTACCAACCACAGTTCAGGAGGCAGACATCCTCTCTACTTTTAAGGTTAGAACAATATTTCAATATTTCCTTTTTAAGCTGCCCTACTGAGCTGCAAACTTGATGGATGTGAAAGTAACAACTGTATAAAAATGACTTTTACCTTTCAAGGCATCAACGGTACTACAATCAAAAAAAATTCCAGAGCTGAAGTGTGTACACCTTTAAAGAGGAAAAGGAATATGGTTATATCCAAGACCTTCAGGAAGCCGTTGTTCTAATGAGGATTAAAAGTGGACCAGGTTTTCCAATGATCCCAGAAACCTGGATCTGCCTGCTGTCATTTCTTACATTTCCACTTAGGCTTTTTCTCTGTATTATGCAGTAAATTAGAGGGAGATTCTTAGCGGTTTGTTTCTGCACATCACCAAAATATTTGCCCATTTAATCTTTACTTCTGTTGTATTATTTTGGCCTTCTGTTTTATTATCACTTTGATTTTTTTCTATATTTTGCACTGAATACAATGGTAAGTAGTTTTATTTTGCACAGTAGCAAACACTACTGTTGTAGTTTTATTCTTCACAATAAATGATGTGAGTTAAAATGTGACTAAAATCTGTGAGCATTGTTCATCATTACAAATTCTTACATTACAGAAACAAATAAAAGTTTGCTCTGGTCAATTGGGACACTCTCTCTAACCAAAACACTGCTGCTCCTCCAGAGCTCACATATAGGGAGTTTATTCGTTACGTGTTTCTCTAAAGATTTGAGTCTTAAACAGCTGTGACGTGTCACTCTGCCCCATCATTATTGGCCCCACCTTTGTCTCATATTAAGCAGCTTTTAACAGAGAACATAAAGTCATCCTATTGCAGTCATGTCTCAGAGGGTCTACAAATCAGCTTTGAAAGTTTGTAACACACAAAGTTATTGCTGCGCCGGCGCATAATAAACAAGTTGCTGCAATGTAGCCATTAGACACAGTCTTTTAGCCATGGTCAAAGTTACAGAATACACCAGCAAACGCTAAGCTAACAACTAGCAGTTGACGCTTGAAAAAGTAATATCTATTCAAAAAGAAACATGGTTTTACTGTACCTTATCACTCAACATGGTTTAATTTTTTCTCAGGATGTCCTGTTGGCCTGCTTCCCCTCCTTCTTTATGTCAGCAAGTGCACTTTGTGTGGCTCTGTTTCACGACTGTTCATAAACATTCAGAAAAAACAAATGAAATATAAAATTCTGATGTGGTAAATACAGATTTTTAAATTAAATTTAAGATTATAATTTCTGCTCTTTATGTAATTCCAGCTCATCACAGATCGTCTGTGCAGATTTATGTGGATCATAATGAAGCTACATCGAAAGTTCAAGCAGGAAGCACTATGTATTCATTCATTTACCGTCAGTACCCCTGAAGCACACCAAAATATCACAATGGAGTTTAAAGGTGCATTCACACCGAACACGACTCATGCAACCTTGGTGACCACTCTCCATGCAAAGTCAATGTACAGCCACGATTAGGCGCGACCAGATCTCACGCAATGCGATGGATGTGACCCAGACGACATGGTTGCGGTGTTAGGTCGCTTTGGACACGCAACCAGGTCGCGTAGCTTGGTCGCCAAAGTTGAAAAATTTGAACTTTTCAGGTGACATCGTGTGTGGCTGTGCCGCAACAGCCAATCAGCATTGTGTGGGTGTGTGATGACGCCCACAACAACTGTTTTGTTCTGGATCACAGAGCGATGATCCATGTCTGTGTGGGAACATCACTTAGTAAATACATTAGTTCCGCCTTATATAACAGTGGCGGTTTTCTGCGGTCCTGTCCTTCCTCATCTGCATCAGCTGCAGTGTTTTACGGTTGGTAGATGAGTAAAAGGATACAGTTGAAATAATGTCAGCTAATACATACAAATACATGATCTATATGATATGATCACGGTGAAACTTGAGCTGGCGTGACGTCACTTAGTGACGCGACTGTGACAAAATGAGCTATTGATGGACGCAACTTGGGTGGGCGACGCAATCGTGGTCACCCAACTCTGTTTGGTGTGAATGCACCTTAAGTGCCAAAGAGATGATAATCACAAGACACTACACATTTTCAATCATCTAAACTTGAAAAATAAATAATTGTTCACTCAAATTTGGTCTGTCCCGATTGAAATCAGGTTAAATGTCTTTTCAGTCCATTTGATTGTTTGTCTCATGTTCATTCATGACCACACTGCTTTGATCAAGCAGTGTGGTCAGAAATCAGAAGGGTGCTGGTTCGAGCCCACCTCCTTCTGTCACATGGCGATGTGTTCTTGGACAAGACACTTAACTCCAAGTTGTTTCCACTGCTGCATCAGTTGTGTGTAAATGGGTTTGAAACAGTGTGAATGTATAGTTGATTCTGGTGGACAACTGTCATAGACCCTCTAACTATCACGAAGTGAATGTGAGAGTGAATGGGTGTGAAAGGGTTGATGTGACCTGCGTTGTAAAGCTGCTTTGAGTCGTCAAAGAGACTAGAAAAACACTATACAAGCACAAGTCCATTTACCATTCTTTCTAAAATGAAAATTGCAAAGTGGAGACAGACATCTGTTTTCAAATTACAGACTAATATCTTTTTTATCCCAGTTTTTTTTTAAAAATAGAAAATATATTTGTAGAAAGGCTTGATAGGTTTACACGCAAACACGATTTACTGACTAATCAACAGTTTGGTTTAAGGAAAAATAGTCCACTTCAATGGCAGAGATAAAACTTGTTGAGGGACAAATCCTCTGCTATAGACAATAAGGATTATACTGTTGGGGCCTGATCTACTAAGATCCAAAATAACGAGTGCTAAATTTGCATGTGCAACCTAAAAAAATGCATGTGCTAGTGGGCATGTTGCGGGTGATCTCCTATGACTGCGTGTGCAATTCATAACAGGCGCTGGGGAGAGCAGAGTGGCCGTAAATGAAAAACGAAGTTTGAAGCCATAGAGTTAGAGGCACGCAGGTACTCTTCCCTTTTACTCACTGGCTGCGTCACACTCTCCATGCACTGACATCTCCTCAATTCGCTGTCAGTGCGTGGAGAGTGTGATGCAGTCAACTCTGAGTGACAAACGGAGTGATTCTGGCTATGAAGGGGTTTTTTATACATAGGTTAAATGACCTCCTCCACGATGATTATCTGACAGACACACATCTGTGCTTTACATTAGTCCTAACTTTAGTTCTTATATAAAGTCCTGTTCCCCTCAGGTCATATCGGCCATATATATATATATATATATATATATATATATATATATATATATATATAATCCCAAACTCCATTCAGGAGCTGTTTGAAATCAGAGAGCTGATATGACCTGAGGGGAACAGGGGCCTCATTTATAAAACATTGCGTAGGATCCATACTAAAAGTGAACGTGCGCCAGAAAGCTGAAAATGGCGTACGCCAAAAAGAATCTGATTTCTAAAACCGTGCGTGCACACAGTTGCAAGCACTTTTCCCTTTATAAATCACAGTCCACTTGGAAAGTTGCGCAGGTGGTTTTACCTCACATCCCGCCCTCTACACACCCAAGTGTTACCATGAATGGTCAATGCAAAGTAGTTCATGAATGTTTTTGCATCACCTGTCTGCAGTCTTTTCCGGACACGGCTGTGCGTCATAGGGGGCAGTGAATGGCCTCGGTTGCGTGTAGTCTACCGATGAAGACGAAGAAGCTGTGCATCAGGATGAATGAGTCATGTGTTGACCCAGGCCACCGTGCCACTACATTTGTCAAAACCATGTTTGAGGAACAAATAATTTCTACACAGATTGTAGGCACATTTTTTCATTTTCACTAGGAGCTCTAATAGCAATGTGAGTGCAGACTGTCATTTGCGCCGATTACATTTGGGAAACCGGACATTACTGCAGAGCCTTTTAATGTTGCCTGTTCACCCACAGTGCAAGAAAACCTGATGTATCGACTGGTCATGTTTATAATGCCATCTAAAACGGCTGGCATTATTGTGCGGAGGGATGGCTGCAATATCCCAGACCTAAGAACATAATTTAACTGTATTCATACCCAAAAGGGGCTTTAGACAGAAAATGTAACATGATATTATTTCCAGAAACCCCTGACTTTGTCAGCACCTATACGCACCGGGATGGCGTGGAGCGGTTCCGGCGGGTGGATTTGTTTAACACTGGGAGCGGTTGAGCGCATAGATCCAAGAGCACTGCTCAGGGGAATCTACATTAGCTTATTAGCCAGTCATCATTATGGGCCAGGAAATCTTCGTTGTCCCTAAAAAAAACTCTCTCCATCCTGATTCACAGTCTGTGTGATCTTCAGCAGTGCCAGCGCATCCATTGTGCAACATTACGCACAAGTGTCACTGCACTATTTATGCTTACTCAGCAATTAGACTGTTTGTTACACACCTTGTCACAGCTAATACTAATCAATCAGTGCTATCCACCGCTCTGTGTCATCTGAAGATGAAGTATGATACATGAACATTGCATACAGTAGTAAGTGAACACATCTATAACACTGCAGACTCGGGTGTTTATGATTACGGGGTCTATAATCTGATATGTGATGACATTAAATATATGAGATGAATCTGGCTTCACTTCATCCCCTCACCATCCATGCCGCCAGTTTCCCACATCTCCAAAATGTTCGTACGCCAGCATCAAAGTTGACGTACCGGTGCGCACATTCTCCCGCCTATTTTTATAAATCACAACCTTTGAGTGGGAAGTGAATTACGCCACTTTCAAGCCCTGTTTTGTGTGTAAGCAAGCTTTATAAATGAGGCCCCAGGACTTTATATAAGAACTAAAGTTAGGACTAATGTAAAGCACAGATGTGTGTCTGTCAGAGGGGTGAATTTGTGGACCAGTTATGAGAATGAATTAAAAATGTGTAGTTTGTTTAAATCATAAAAAATATATTTACAGAGTGATAAACAAATATAAAGATCAGTTACAGTAATATCCCAATGATCTACACTCCTGGTTTTACTGATTATAAATAGATTATTATGAGTGAAACTCAGGGACTTGGTATAATAAGGTATAATAAGCTTGAGCTTAAGCCTAAACCACCAAACATGTGGAAGGTCAGGATTTTCGGTAAGGCAACATCCACACCACATGATTAAATGCTGACATCTGATTTTTTTTTTTTTTTTTTGTCACAGATCTTTTTTTCTTGTGTGTTTATTCACATAAATCTTTATATTGAGGCTTGTATCAGAGTGTAGTCTGCCACAGACACTGATGACCAAAAACACCAATTTTAGAGCAATCCATCTGTACGATTTCCTGCACACTAGCCAGTCAGACCTCTGTGTCAGAAGCCAGGGAAATTCATATGAAGACTTAAATAAAATTACAAAAATAGAGACTTTATTGAGGACTATAAATTCATTAAAATATGGCTAAAAGGCCCTGTAATAAGATTTCACTAGGGACCTTTCCAACCAGCAGAGCGGTCACTCTGTGCCCCTAAAACAAAGCAAGAGGGAAAACACACCCTTCAAGAGATAGTTTAGGTTTTTAAAGTGGAGTTGTGTGAGGTACATGGCAAGAGCCTGAATGTGTGCCACAGTGTGACAGCTCAGTTCACTTTCTATGTTCAGAAACACTTGAGACTACGGTAATGCTATATATTGCTGGACATGTGGAAGATTATAAACTTGCAGAGCGGGAAGTGGGAAGTGACTGCATGTTTGAAGTGGTCTCCGTGGATGCAGCAATATCTGTGGTTTTATCAGAAATGGACTCAATATTTTCGTTAAAAGTAGAGCAAAGTAAGTCACTTAAAGCTTTTCTTATGGGAAATCAATTTTTTTTTGGTTTGGACGATCAAATCAGAGAAGCCGGAGATCACTGCTAGGAAACTGGGAGAGATGCGAAATCCTCCATGAAGTCTATGGTAGCCCGGAGTCGTGGTTACTCAACGATATCTGGCGAAATATGCTCTCCTCAGAATTACTGGGAGAACTTTGTAGGGATTGTCATTGACTAGGTTCACGTCACATATAAGTGGTAAATGATACATCTGTGTTGTATACTTTAATGTAAGATGACAGTCTAAGGACTGAAACGTAGTTTAAGCTAACAGGGTCTAGCTGCTACGTCATACTGTGGCTTGATATGGATTGGTCTGTGAAGAGTGTGACGAGCAGAACGATTGTCCAATCAGAAGCTGCAGCTGTTTTTTAAGGTTCTGCCCCTGAAAACATTTTCTATGGGCTCTACTCCAGATGGACCAGTGAAATATTTCTGTGGTGGATAAAGAATTGAGAGAGAAGACAAGCCACAAAAACAGAGTGAGGTCATCAAAAGCTACAAACTTACTTGTTATTATTGATAAATCAGGGGTTAAATCAGACAATGGCTCCATAAACTTCATCCCATTGTTGAGTGAGTGGTTACACCTGATGAGGATCAAAATCTCTCTTTTTCTATAAGTTTTTCCTTCCAACTTTTCTTTGGGTGGAAGCTTTATTTAAGTCAGTGGACATTTGCCTCTTAAAAGGTACCCTGGCTGTGAAGACAAATAGTCATAAATATGCTTTAATGTTTATCAAATACTAGAATGGGTTGTTAAAAAAGCACAAAGAATTGTTATTTCTTTAAAAATCGCAATTCATAACACATATTCTAACCTACGAACGCAGCCATTGTTTTACTAGCGCAATGCATGCTGGGTTGATGACGTTATAGGGCTGCACTGTGCCGAGCCGCTACGTTTACTCAGTGGCTATCAGGAGCGAGAATACCATAATAATGCCACATTGTGCTACTTTTGGGTGCACTTTTCAGTCAAAGGGAAACAAGGGGAGTGATGTAAGTCTACACAGCTTCAGAAGTGACAAGAAGAGAAGAAAGGAGTGGGAAACCGCTTGTGGGCGTACACAACTTCTAAAGGACCCGCGGCTATGTTCTCGCCAGTTCTCTCCAGATGCATTTGATGCATTTAGTCGAGCCAAGCTGCTGAAAGAGCTCACAGGCTCTGCTAGTTACATAGACTAAAGCCAAATGCCTTGCCTACAGTTTACTCACACAAACAGATAAAACGGTCTCGGGAAACGAGGGAAGTCCGCTAGAGGAAACGCCGTAGGCAGGAGACGCTGGATGTTTTCCTATGAGGATGTCAGTAATTCACTCCTGCAGATGAATCGGTCAACACAGCTTCCGTAAGTCTACAGACTCGTCGTCAGCTTCCTCTGTGATCGTCGTCATGCTCGATGGTTCGCCATCAGCTACATCTGCAGGAGCGAGTTGTTGACATCCTCACAGAAGAGCACCAGGCGCCTCCTGCCTATGGCATTTCCTCAAGCATGTCTTAATGATCATTACAATGCAACCCTTACACGTCATCTACCGAGGTGTTTTGTCTGTTTGTGTGAGAAAACTGTAGGCAAGGCATTTGGCTTTAGTCTATGTAACTAGCAGCGCCTGTGAGCTCTTTCAGCAGCTTGGCTCGGCTAAACGCATCAAATGCATCTGGAGAGAAGTGACGAGAACATAGCCGCGGGTCCTTTAGAAGTTGTGTACGCCCACAAGCGGTTTCCCACTCCTTTCTTCTCTTCTTGTCACTTGTGAAGCTGTGTAGACTTACATCACTCCCCTTGTGTCCCTTTGACTGAAAACTGCACCCAAAAGTAGCACAATGTGGCATTATTATGGTATTCTCGCTCCTGATAGCCACTGAGTAAACGTAGCGGCACAGTGCAGCCCTATAACGTCATCAACCCAGCATGCATTGCGCGAGTAAAACAATGGCTGCATCCGTAGGTTAGGAAAAAGTGTGATTTTTTAAGAAATAACAATTCTTTGTGCTTTTTTAACAACACATTCTAGTATTAGATAAACATTAAAGCATATGTATGACTATTTGTCTTCACAGCCAGGGTTCCCTTTAATGCCTGTTGTTTAACGGAGGAAGTGTTTGTTAGTTTGAAAGTTTTATGGGAATGAATTGTCAGCCTTTGTCCAGGCAAGAGTGGATGGCATGCATGGCAAGCAAGCGTTAATGGTCGTACATACAGCCAGCCAGAGCAGACACAGAAAAACTGACCCATGCACTAAAATACACATTAAAGCGTCTGGTATTTCGAGTAATTCAACGCAAGTCCAAGTGAGGTCACAAGTCATAGGTGCTCAAGTCTCAGTCAAGTCAAGTCACATTTAAGATGTCATGTCCAGTAAAAACTGATCCAAATTGTGACTTAAGTCTGACTCTGAGTCACAGTCATGTGACTCCAGTCCACACATATGGTCTGTTGTGCCTATGCACAGAAAGTGACTGTGGGATGAAAAACATTATTGATATAATTACCTGTGGTACTTTGCCATCAGGGGAGATAGGTGTTGCCTGGTTGCCATAATGCTATTTTTTTATGCCTCACATCAAACTCTTCATGTGTCCTTTTTGGAGACAGAGTGTCCAGAGAATAAAGTCAGAATGTATTCATTTAAAGAAACAGAGTTGGAAAGGATAGTTTAACCATTTGTATACTGCAGTGACTGAGAGAGGAGACATTTTGGGAGAGTTTCATGAAATGTGCTGCCACTGGGCTGCTGTCATGTTATGAACATTGGATCTGAGATCATTGATTTGATTTGAGACTAGTTTTTAGTGGACTGATCATCGGACCTGCTTAAGCCATGCTGCACAGGCACTCAAGTATTTGAATAATATTTCGCGTAATACATCAGATCACAACCTTTGACATTAAAAGATTCCCCTCAGTGAGGATCATTATACGTTGAAATTTTATGTGTGAAGTTAGACTGAGCACAGATACTGTATTCATAGTTATTTAAAGGAATAGAGTGGAAAGTCGGGTGGTGTTGGTGGAGGGAGGTGGGCTTTTACTGAAAACAATGTGTGGTGGTGTGATGAAGCAACTGAACGACAGATCAGAGTCAATTATGATACTGTGCTCTCTTCATTTTCTGAAAGCAGGTACATTACCAGTAACTAGGTGCTAAGATGGTAATGTATCTTCTTCATCAACAGAAGAAACTTAATCACTGAATCAGGGAAAAAAGGGACAAGGGCTTTTACTTATGGTCTGCTGATCAAAAGGATTTAGTCCTAAGGCTGCTGGGAGTTTTTGATATATCGTATTATGGTATGATGATTTTCTTACGAAGATGGAGTTACATGTCCACATGGATAAATGAAACCTGCATGAAGTTACTTTTATGTTTCTTTTGAGTCCAACTGTATTTCTTCACTCCTGACATAAATGCTCCTTAAAAGAGAAAGCTTTCGTGGGCTACTTCTCCTTTAAACAATAAAAAGTGACTTGGCAGAAGATTATGAAGGGTGTTCTGTGGTCCTGCAGCCTCTCTAATGGCTGACCAGCCAACAGAAGCAGTAAATTTCACTAATGACTTTTCAATGGTCTTTAATTCTCCATTTAGAAGGAGAGGAAATGTCAGGGCCGATGGAAAGGTTAATGTGACTTTCACCCACTAATAAACATGCCTTGATCAGAGAACAATGCAATTAAAAGCTTTCTTTTATTCACTGGACAAACACCAGCACTCACTCACACACATGCATATGCACGGACACACACACACACTTGCATACATACAGATACTGCAGAGATTTGCCAATTAGATTTTTCCATTTTGAACTAAATTGAATAAGTTAATGAAATGGTCTTTAAGAAACAGACTGATTCTCAGAGCAAGAGAGGGTAATGAATTTACAGAGAGGAAGTCATTCATATAGGTCTGAAATGTGTTTAATAAGAACAACAGATTAAAGAACTGATATTAAAGATGGACCACAAAATGGAGATATTAATAAAACTATATCAACTGAGAGTGAGGCTGATGATAAATCTGAGTATCAGTGGCTGTTAAGAGGGTTTGCCCATCAAGAAATGTTTAATGTGGACTTATTTCTGTTGCAACACAGACATTAATGAATAAATGACATTTTCAGAACACCCAACTGGGAGGTTTAGAAGTCTGATAGCTGCTTATTAAAAAAAAAAAAGTTTGTTCGATTTTGCTTATTCAAAAGTTTCATGTTCTCTTTCATTTGTTTTTCTTTATTTATTATGACCTTTATTTAGTGCAGGTCTGTTCAGAACACGATCATTATCATGTGGTTTCATCATAAAATGAGGCTCCTGAGAGTGCAGCAGTGGCCGTGGAGATTGGGCGTGTGGCAAGGTAAGGCTCGTAGAGGCACTGGAGGAGAAAGGAGCAGAGCAAGGTTTAAGTGAAATACACGAGGTGAGGCACAAAAAACAAGATCATCCAACATCACTCAGAAGGCAGCTGACAATACCACTATGAGTAAAGTGAATCATCTGGCACTGGAGGCGAGGAACAGCCTTGCTTAAGTAGCAGGTGTGACAATCTGTCGGCCTCAGCGCCAGGTAGACACGCCCAATCTGAAACAGGAGCACAGGGGACCACACAGAATAAAAAGGAGAACAAGAGTCCAAGGGTGCTTTGGAAAAGTCCTTCTGAAGTCTTTTCCTATCCACTTTACCTTAACCCTGATGAAAAATGTCACAAGGAAAGGAGGGAATAAGAGGAAAGGACAGGACAACTGCAGTAAAAGAGGAATTGAACTGCACTTTCACTTTGTGTCATATTTAAGCGACAACGATCTCTTGTGACGTAGGTAAGCCATGATGAACAACAAAGTTCTGCAAATGAACTACAAGAAGCCTCTTTGTCATCTGCTTTACCTCACAGAGTTGTTTTGTGTCAGTTTCACCTGTTAACATTAACAATCCATGATCAGAGGATTTACCTGTGACAGGTGTTTTGTCCTTTGGTCATACAGTGTGTGTTTTCTGCTCACAGCTGTGAGGTTAGGTGAGAGCATCTATAAATGTTGACATCTTTGACAGGCACTTAAAACCTGAAGTCTGATAATACACCAATATGTTTCAGAAGCACTATTCTCCCTGTTTCATTCACATATATCATTGTGCATGTTGTTTAAATGTGTTATTATATTTAAAGTATTGTAAAATGCCTTATTTGTCCTTCTTTTATTGATTGTTTTTTAATAAACGTTATTAGAGACCCCATTGCTCTGTCTTATTATTGGCATGATTTACTTCATAAATTAAGATAGATGGAAATGTGATCATTAATATATAATGTTAATATAAGAGAGAAGTACCACAATTGTATATTTAATATTAATCAACATTGTAGGCGGTTTTGGAGAAAAAGAAATGCTTTAAATTAAGTGATTTATTAAATATAACATGTAATTGTTTATCTGTCCACCAATTTGAAAATGATTAAAAAATAAATGAACTAAAGGTTATATTTGTTAAAGCACTGACTTTAAGCATATCTTTTTCTCTATACCTGCCAAAAACGTTTACTCTGTATTATATACATATCTTCATAGTCCCATAAAATTCATCCTTTCTCCTTCGTAAGTTCCTGTAAATGTTCGGCGGCTGCCGTTTCTATATATGTCACCTGCTGCAAGGCATTATGGGGCGCTCCTTTCTCCTTTCCTTTCATAAAAGATGGTCCAGTGTTACCTAAGCTAAAGTAGATAATAAAGGAAGCAACGACCCTCCTTTCCTTAACTTTTGGAGCATTCGAACAGCCTTCAAAACAATTATCCAGAGAGAGTCGTCACAGTTGGTGGCTCAGTCTGCGCTCTATCAGTAATTGAAAGGTTGCAGGTTTGAGCCCAGCTCCGGCTGTCACATGGTGAGGTGTCCTTGGACAAGACACTTAACACCATGTTGCTTCCACTGCTGCATCAGTGGCGTGTATAAATGGGTATGAAAGGGTGTCAATGTATTAGGTAATACTGATGGACTACATACGTAGACACTCTGAACCATCAGTGAGTCAATGTGAGGCTGAATGGGTGTGAATAAGTGGATGTGACATACACTGTAAAGCAGCTTTGAGTCTTCAAAGAGACTAGAAAAGCACAATGTAAGTTCAAGCCCATTTACCAATCACACTGCAAAACTGCTGCTTGTTTTAGCGTTGTTGTCTAGTCTACACAATAAAGTTGGAGCTCTGTACACACTTCAGTGATACAAACACTTCTGACATTTAGGACAAGACCTGTTGTCAAGAGTGACTGTGTTGACTGGTGACTCCATTTCAGGATGCAGCAGTTACAACTGAACTTTGAACTTGCTGATTACTCAATAATGCCCCTGTAAATTTTTTTTTTTTTTCATGACAACATTATAGACCTTTTCAAGACTTGTTTATCACCTATATCTATCCATCCATTATTTATAACAATTATCCCTAGAGGGAGCTTGGTTGTAAGGCTAGAGCCTATCCCTACTAAAACTGGCAAGGATCACAGCCCACCACAGGACTGACATATAGGGCTCTAATTTCCTGGCGCAACGCAGGGTGGCGCAGCCTGGCGCACCCTGCGCAGTGGTAATTTCGTCCGGCGCACCGCCATGCGCAGCCAATTTGGCAATTTGGTAGACCGGCTGCGCCGAGATGGGTGTGACGGCGCACCAGGGGGAGGTGTCGAAAGATTCAGATTGACGCAGTGACAATTTCGTGCCAAAAAAACGCGCAGAAGGTGCGCTGAAAGCCCGCCAGCTCCAACCTGGTCTATTCTCGGCGCAGGAGAGGCGCACCCCGGGCAGTGGTAATTTGGCTGACAGACGCACAGGGCGCACACGTCACCAGAACCTTACAGGCAGGTATCCAGGGTGTCAGGCACATTTCAATCCAATAAACAATCACAGCAACCACTATTTAATGTAACCGTCTGAACCAGCATATACATTTGTATCTATATTAATTGTCCTGTCACATCTGATGTCAGATCAGAGACGTTTGTCATAACTAATGAGTTCATATCTCTCAGCCAACCACAAACAGCCACATCATCCGATACGGAGTATCCGGCTTCTCTCATCTCATGAAATTCAAAATAAAAGAAAAAAAGAGAGAGACGCTTGCTGAATAAACGTACTTCACTCGGTGTCTTAAGGATTTACCTGTGATTGCCCATATTTCCCTCTTTTAATCTTTATTCGTAACGTGATCTAAAAAGATGGAGTAGCCTACATTATTGCAAGGAGGATGAGGAGGAGATATATTTTCACCTAAGGTTCTGCTATTTGGCGATGACAGACCAGGAATGCAGGTGGATCACAAGCATGATGAATGTATTAGCCTGCTGCTGTGTTAAATGTAATTATCACTTAATTTTGAACTCCTATTATGACACAGCAACAGATTACATCTGTCCCGCGAGGTGGTCCACACAGTTTCGCTCATTGTGGCCTCTGATGCTCGGCCCGGTGGCCCCTGCACTCTCCCAGTTGCTGCAAAAGTGACAGCGGCTCTGACCTTCTTCTGAGGTGAGGTGAAATTGTCACTGCGCCTCGCCTGCGGCGCATTTAAAGGCGAGGAGAGGCGTTCATTTGATTGGTGAAGATTACAGTCGGCTGTGTTAAACCCACTCACGCCTTCTCTCCTCCCTCAGACTGCGCCGTGAACGAAACTTGCAAAATGCCCTGGACACACCCCGTTGGCGCGGCGCAGGCGCGGCGCAGGGCAGGTGCGCCCTGCTCGCACCTGGCCTACGAAATTAGAGCCCATAGAGACAGACAAAAACTGCAGTACCCGCAGAAAACCCATGCATACACAGGGACAACGTTCAATCTTCATACAGATGTGATTAGCAGGTGACTTCTTACACCTATTGCAACTGTCACTGGTGTTTGTGTAAACATTTGTATAGTGCACTCCGAAAAGAATTTTGCATTGCAATCAGCCATGCCTTTCACACATGGAGGACAAGTGAACTAGATCAAGAGTTTGATTCCACTGATCATCTGATATCTGCCTTCCGATTTCCTCCTCCCAGGTCTGTTTCAGGCAAGGTGTCAGGTCAGGGAGCCAGTCGGATGGTTAAAGCAGTGAAGATAAGTGGTTTGAACAAAGTGTGTGACTTTGAGATGAAAGGAGACGAAAAAAGTGGGAATGAGGCAACTTGAGTCTGGTTGCAAGCTCTGTGAAATCATAAAAATGTTTTCTTTATAAAGGCCCTTGACACTAAACAGACCCGTCTCGCCAGGTACAAAAGTAGGGTCAGATAAAGAGGGTGGAGACAGATGGTTTTCAAAAATCAGGGCTAATATTGAGGGTTTATTTAAGCCATAGTATTACAAAACTGTATCCAGGTCTTAATTGAAGTGACAACAACCAAGATCTTCAAGACATTATTAATTTTAATAGAGAGTCTCGCAGTAAGTAGTGACTGCAATGAAACCTTTGAGGACTTTAGCTCTATTTGGGCCCATGACTGGGTTTGAGACATACAACAGTAAGTCGTCCACATACAAGGACAGCTTGTGGATGACACCATTCCTGTGATGCCCTCAAATCCCTCCTCTGCTTGATGCCAGATAAATAATGGCTCAACCACTAGGGCAAATAGGAGGGGGGGGCACCCCTGTCTGGTGCTCCAGCAAAGGGCAAAGGGGGCGACCTTACACAGTTTGTGAGAACACAGGTAGTGGGAGAATGATAGAGCAGTCTGATCCACACAATAATTTCTAATAAAAAATAAAACCAAATTTCAACAAGACATAATACAGATACTGCTACTCAACCCTGCTGAACGCTTTGTCAGCGTCTAAGGAAATTATTACCTCTGGAATGACAGGGTTGGGGGAACCAAATATGTTAAATAGTCATCTGGTATTGAATGAAGAATTCCTCCTGGCCATAAAACCAGTCTGGTCAGTGAAAATCAGAGTGGGCAAGGCTTGTTGTATATGTATAGCTAGGACCTTGGCAAGAATCTTTTAATCCACACTCAGAATCGAGATAGGTCTGTAGTCGCTACATTTATTATTATTTCACACTTCTGATAGTAAAAGGAACAGGAACATTAAAAAGTTGCACAGGCTGTCTGTCGTCTCCTTGTCAGCATGAGGAATTTACCGTAAAGCAGGGGTCAACAAGTAACGGCCCCCAGGCCAAACCTGCTATGCCAGTAATAATTTCTGGCCCTTGCCATGATCTGGAAAATGGCTTTTATAAATGTATTTACTCATTTTTCTTAACAAACAAAACTTTGACAATCATTAACAGATGAACGTAAACACCTCAGACATAGCATCGCTGCAGAGGCTGACACCTCCTCCTGCTGCAGCCACTCAGTGCCTCCACACTAGAATGATGTCACCGAGTGAGACAGAGACTTTTATTTATGCAGATTAAGGATGATATTTTTTTAGTTACGAGTCAGCGCATATCTGATTAACTAAAGTGCTTCTGTGTTGAGGGAGTTCTGAGGCGATGAGGGGCAAAACATGAATAAACCAAAAATGTTCTGCGCAATGATGGAGAAGTTTGTTCCCATAATACAGAACCTGATGATTCAGCAGCTCACATTTTGTTAAAGTAATTATGGGTTTATTTTATTTCTTATGAACCTAAAGGCGTCTTTCCCTTCTCTCATCTCTCCCGATGAGAGATTGCTGCAGAAAAGCAATAAAATCGCAAAGAACCATAATGCTTAGAGTGAGCTATAGCGTGCAGAACAGGTGAAAAAACAGGTTTTAATCTGTTCTGATGTTTCTTAAGCGGGGTACACAAAGATTTTCATGCTGTTTTTGTCCCGACTTTCCCCCTTCCCGACCAAAGATGGCAAACACCAGATTATCTTATGTCTTATAAGATTATCCTGTGGTTTTAGGTGTGTTAAGTGTGAATTTGTCCCGATTATTGGCTCCAAAACGGGTCGGGGGTCGCCAACAATTGTAAATATTAAACTTGTTCAGTATTTATGACCAAAAATCTTCATGTGTGTAGGGAAAGGCAACAACTCCCGAGTCATGACTCCGTGAATTGTGACGTAGAACAGAATGTAACCAATGAAGACGTTAGCTGACTGAGAAACAAGGAAGCAGGCGAAAATATAAAGAAGCGCAGCCGACCTGAAACATAAACATAAAGTTCAGTGGGCCTAAGAAACGGAGGACCAGCTCACGTGTTCATGTAGTCTCCAGGATTTTTCCACAGTCTTTTCTTTAAATTAGTTCCCGATTTTCCGACAAAAATAGTCCAAAGACCACCATCATTCCCTTTTGTCATATGTCCTCTCCCAATGTTGCGTGTTGTGTTTTCCAGTTGTTGCCATAGACAACGTTTATGGTTGTTGCTATGCTTTTTCTTCTTCGTTTTTGTTAGATCACATTTGATTACACAAGATTTCTGTCTTGGAGGACTAGATTCTAGATCAGTGGTGGGACAGAATCGTTATGTGTGTGGTGTGCTGTGTTGAGATTATCAGAGCACACCACACAGTACGATCAAAACTGTTCAATGCCTGATTTTTTATCTTCGTGTGGGGTCTCTAATAGGTAAAAAAAATCTCTTCAGATTTAGAAAATCCTTATGTGTTTACCCTGCTTTAGTTCATCTGAGAGTAGGAGCAGACTGTTCACTGATTGACTCTGTCTTATGCTCAAATGCACACAGATATAATGACATCATTGGGTCATCAGTGATCTGTTTATTATAAAAAGCCCAGGAACACATCTGTATGGACCTTCACTGTAAAGTGTCTGTTCTTTATGGAGAGCGGTTAAAAGCTAATTTCAGCATGAATTTTCCTTAATTTTGCAATAAATTCACAAAAACATATGACTTTCCTTGCCCTGAAAACTGTTACATCCACCTGATAAATCCCATTTAAGATGTTGATGCAGTGTTAATAAACTAAGGTAATCAGATATCATAATAAAAACAGCGTAATAATGTATGATTCATGATATTTGTCTCTTATTCTGTGCGTAATAGGTACATAGCCGCAGCTCTCTCTCTCTCTCTCTCTCTCTTTCTCTCCTTTATACATTATTTAATTCTTGTAGAGGCAAAATCAACTAAAACTCTTCATTTTAGGAAAACAAGTGGAGCATTTTTTTAATAATCATCTCTATATATTAACCTCTTTTCATGTTCTGGCCCAACATAAAGTGACTTGGGAAACTATACTGCTGATCCCCGCCGTAAAGGTTCAAATGAGCACTTCAAATTTAGGAGCAGCTGGTTTGCCGGCAGTCTCTCATCTGTCTCTCCCATGTGCTCTCCCTGCTCCAGACCCTTCTCTTGGCCTGGTTATGTTGTGTTTTTGCTCTAGAGTCTAGCAGGTGTTTTCTGGGTTTGACTGTTTTGGGCTTTGCTTCGTCTCTAACTTGCTGCGCGTTTCTGCTCTTGAAGGTGTTTTCCTCTTATTCATCTGCATCAAGCTGTTGTAGGGCGTTTGCCTTTGTTGGCCACCTTATCTATACGAACCAAACTATTCAACCAGAGATAAACGACTCTAACAAGAAGATATCCTTGCATTTAGAGGGTCATTTAACTAGAAAATGTCTTTTATGTATTTTTACTTTCTGAGAAGGAATCTTTATACTCATATATCTTTTAGGCACCTGTTTAAACCTAACACAGATTTCTGCAATTGCTTTTATGCCTTTCAGTAAACATGAATTGTGCATTTTAAGTCAAAAACATCTTATTTTATTCTTCCAAATCTATGTACAACTCTTTTGTCATGATTCTGTGTAGTTTTATTGGTTGTTTCTCTCTCCCCCTTCCTTTCCTGCAGGTCTGTGTGAGGCAGGGTGAGGCTGCAGCAGAGGATTAGGCACACCTATGGTCGCTCTGCCAATCAAGCTTCCTGTTAACACTAGAACCGCCAAGGGGGTCATTTTTACCCCCTGGTGTTTTCAAATGCTTGTATTTCTGTTAAAATAAAACCCCTACATCTTAAAAGTCCATGACTTTCCCTAAAATGGATTTATTAATCATTCAGTGAATTTTGATGAGTGTGTGAAAAATAAATACGACCATTTATATCTAGAACCGCCAAAGGGGGTCATTTTTACCCCCTCAAACAAAACACTGTGTATAGCTGTCACTTTTCGCGCAGCACCTCGCATACCACTCCTGGTTGCTTAGCAACGCTTGTTATGTCATCCGATTTTGACCTCTATCAGTATACAACCACCAGCTATCAAAATGGTGCGAAATATGGATCCATCCAAAAGATTTATGACACCCAAAGAGGCTTGGCTGTTGTACCAGGATCAGAGTGATGGAGGGTCGGAGGGAGGAGAGATAACGGTGGGTCTGAGTGAGGAGGAATCAGACGGAGGGGTCATCAGTGTGGAGGAATCGGTGGGGGGAGAGATCGATGACCTGTCATTTTTACCAGGTGATGATTAGTCAGAAGTACCAACGTGCAGTTTGTGGACAGAGCACAGTCAAAGTGTACGGCATGTGTGCTGATTGTGAGTTATGTGTATGCATGTGTGTGAGAGAGCGCAGCGTTAATTTATCTGTTCTTCTAAAATAATTAAAATCCTGAAATCTGTTATTTTGTTATTGTAAATAGTCTGTTATTTGATTGTTGCTGTTTTCATGTTTGTGTTAACCTACAGTTCCTACAGTTTGTTGATGAATGTGAAAATGTATTTATCGGTGTGGGCAAGCACAGTATTTGGCCACTTTATCTGGTCTTCTAAAATTATTATTATATTATTACTATTGTTATTATTAAAGGGAAGTCTTTTATTTTGTTGTTGCAAATATCTTGTTATTTGATCATTTTGTAGTTTGTTGAACAGTTCCTACAGTTTGTTGAATCTGAAAATGTATTCTACCTGTTTGATTAAAATAATTATTTATTTGTTAAAAAATTTTTAAAAAAACGCAAAAATATATGTTTTAAACACTTATTTTTCCAAGTCTCCATTATTATTTCAAAAATAGATGGGAATAAGCCACTTCACAACTTTTAGAAATGACATTGTAGCATTGCTGATGCTATTGCAGCTGGGGGGTCAAAATGACTCCCCTCGGCAGTTCTAGGGAGATTGGAATGTTGGCGGTTCTAGCAGGGGCGTAGAAGTGGGTAGGGACCCTAGGGACACGTACCTATAATATTATGCCACTTCCCAGCGCCGCCCCTCCCTCCACGCAAAACACGCGCTGTGCATTTTGTGCAAGAGGACGCATTCTCTGCTGTCAGATGCAGCCACAATCTGCTCTGTGGAGTACAGACCTGATTTAAAGTGACCATTTAAAGTGTGGCTGTTATCGTTGTTGTCTGTCTGTAATGTCATTCTGCAGTGCAGCCGATATACATGTGAACATTTGATCTAAATGCCTCCTGAATCGCTCGGCGCCTTTGGGTGCGCGCTCTTCTGTGTGAGCGTAAAGACGCAGACAGACGCACATTGCAGGGACAGTGAGGGATCATCAATCACTGTGTGTGATTTTATAATTCAGACGGTGTCTTGATAGCTCATGTGCACTGTTTAAGTGAAAACAAAGACTTAAAAAATGACAAGTGAGTGTTTTGATTAATCAGAACTCAACATTCTTCATCAGTCCAGCTCTGATCCTGTTTTTACTCACTCACTGTTTTGTAAATGATAAATTCATCCTGAGGTATCCTCCATCACATATTGTCCACAATCTTTGAAGGATCAAACTGCAAATACAATCGACTGCTGCAGCGGTTCTCAACCTGTGGGGGAGGCCCATCTGGGTCTCAGAGCTGTTCCCAGTGGACGGTGTACAAAATCAGGTAAAAATGTGGCAAAAATGTCTTCAGTGTACGGAGGCCCTAAGCGAGCAAATATCCATAAGAGTATGTCAGAGTATACCCACTCGAATAAACCAGACTAAAAAAACCACGCGGAAGGTGTGCTGAAAGCCCGCCAGCTCCAACCTGGTCTATTCTCGGCGCAGGAGAGGCGCACCCCGGGCAGTGGTAATTTGGCTGACAGACGCACAGGGCGCACACGTCACCAGAACCTTACAGGCAGGTATCCAGGGTGTCAGGCACATTTCAATCCAATAAACAATCACAGCAACCACTATTTAATGTAACCGTCTGAACCAGCATATACATTTGTATCTATATTAATTGTCCTGTCACAGCCGATGTCAGATCAGAGACGTTTGTCATAACTAATGAGTTCACATCTCTCAAGCCAACCACAAACAGCCACATCATCCGATACGGAGTATCCGGCTTCTCTCATCTCATGAAATTAAATAGAAAAGAAAAAAGAGAGAGACGCTTGCTGAATAAATAGTGTCTTAAGGATTTACCTGTGATTGCCCATATTTCTCTGTTTTAATCTTTATTCTTTACTTGATCTAAAAAGATGGAGTACATTATTGCAAGGAGGATGAGGAGGAGATATATTTTCACCTAAGGCGCTGCTTTTTGGCGATAACCCAGGAACACGGGTGGGTCAGAAGCATGATGAATGGATTAACCTGCTGCTGTGTTTAAATGTAATTATCACTTAATTTTGTACTCATATTTATGAGGCAGGAACAGATTACATCTGTCCCGTGAGGTGGTCCACACGGTGAAGCGCGTCGTGTCCTCCTATGCGCAGCCCGGTGGCCCCTGCGCTCTCCCAGTTGCTGCAAAAGTGACAGCTGCTCTGACCTTCTTCGCCACCGAGGTGAAATTGTCACTGTGCCTCGCCCGCGGCGCATTTAAAGGCGAGGAGAGGCGTTCATTTGATTGGTGAAGATTGTACTCGGCTGTGTTAAACCCACTCAAGCCTACTCTCCTCCCTTTCTGCCATTTGCGCCTGTGGGAGAGACGGAGGCGTGGGTGCGTCTCCCTGCGCCAGACTGCGCTGTGCACGAAACTTGCAAAATGCCCTGGACACACCCTGTTGGCGTGGCGCAGGCGCGGCGCAGGGCAGGTGCGCCCCGCCTGCGCCTGGTCTACGAAATTAGAGCCCCTAGTGTTAAAAGCCTGGAGTGGAGTCGACCACACTGACAGATAATTCCTCCTTTTAAGGTAACTAAGGTCAGTAAGCTTGAACCCTGCTTCCTCAGCCTGCCAAGTTTTGTTGTGTTTCTCAATAACTTTTTGTTGTTGAAATCTGCCTGTCTCCTCCTCTGCTCTGAGATTACATTTTTGAGCAAAACCTAACATCTTTAGCTTTTAAATAAAATTTCATATATCACACAGCCAGGACTGGGGAATATGGCTGATGGATCAGGTCTTATTTTGTTTTTTACACCAAGCCTTGTTCACAATTTAAAATTATTTCATTTACAGCTTAAAAAAGTTTTACTTTTATTCTATGAATAACATTTAACAAAGGTAAACTACATTTATGTTTTAGAGTTAAAATGTTTTCAGAAGTGCATCATGGAGTTTTAGGAAAGGAGTTTTTATACAAGGACTCTTGATCTGAGAGTTTTTAATCAACTAAAATAACTTACTGAAATTAAAACAGATGTATGTGACACAGACAAGACCTTCACAGGAATATTGATCATCTTAGCACTTCTGTTTGATTGCATTTCATTTCTTCCAAGGTATTTGTGTTGGACAAATTACCACTAATGTGATTTAAATTTTTTAAGATTCAGAGTGAGTGATATGAAAAAGTCAATCTATGTTTTTTTTTTTCCTCTGCTTGAGAACACTAGTTATACATGAGCATTGTATAGTTATCCATCCATCCACTCATTATCCATTATCCACACCACTTATTACTTTTGGGGGAGCATGCAAAAAATGATGTAATACTTTGTTTTCAGGGGTTACCAAAATAACACAATACCGAAAGTTGTGACAGACGTTTTAACTTCTTGTATAACTGCAATGAAGCTAGAGATAATCTAGATTTTCATATTTCAAAATATTGATCGTCCTAAGAAACTATTTACTGATAAAATCAATGAATCACCCTGTATAGAGTTTAAAAGACTTATAAACTATCTGACATATTGCTTTTCTGTAATGCAGTGTTACAACAAAGCAGGTCAGCCCAAACAGGAAGACGAACACATTGATAACCTTGTGCAGCAGCTGATTTAAAGTCTGTAATGTCTATAGACAGATCCATCTTGCCAAGCTCCAATCTGCAGCTATCGTGAGCGACCTGAAGTGGAACGACCTAATCAGTGTTCTTTGGAACAGGAAGAGGAGGGAGCTACAAGTGTGAGGACATGCAGGAAGTGTCTGCTCATACAGAGGTAGTATGGATGCTAACAGCTTCAGTAACAATTTTATCAGATCTGAACCGCAGTTCTTTATTAGATGATGTACGAACAACAGTGAAAGCATTTCTTGATAGTAATTTTATCTTTTCTCCACTTCCAACATGTTTTGTCAATAGTAATTTCTATGTACTGGCTTACATTTTGTACTTATTACCACAACAATGGTGCCCGCCTATTACATTGTCTGATTGGCCTGCAATGATTGCGATTAACAGAACAATCATCCAATAAAGCGTCAAATTTGCTTTTGAGAGGTTCCGTCCTCCCAAAACACTTACATGGGCTGTTGCCCAGGTGGACTTGTGAGATATATTGAATCATCTGGTGTGTCAGGTTAACATATAGGGCTTCACTGTATTAACTTGAACCAGAAAACAACTGAACAGCTAATCAACAACAGACAGGAAGAGCAGAATGCTGTTTATATTTGCTTTTCATTATTCCTTTTTGAAGATTTGAACCAGGGATCCACTTGGTCTGGAGTGCCCTAAGCTTTGCTGAATTTCGGACACAGGTCTTATAAGCAAAGGTGCACTCCCTCAGATGGAGAAAAAACACAGTATGAACTTACATGGTGCTCAAATATCTAGAGGGGTTTGAGGTGAGGCAAATGGACTTCTGTTTTCATACAAATTCTTTGTACAGGTTGAATTATTGTTTTATTATAATTCTTACACCTTTACTTTTTAAGTGCCTCCCGTACAAACTTGGTTATTTTTGCATCTTTGGATTTGACTATTATGTGCCTTGAGGAGGTTGCACTGTTTTGGTCCTGACACCACAAAAGTATTTCATGGTTACTTTAACTTTTACTTTAGTTCCACATAAACGTAATCATGGCGTATAATGTCACAAAAGCTAGCCAATGTTAGGGCTGCATGGTGGTGCAGCAGGTATTGCTGTTTCATCCCAGACTCACCAGTCAGGTTGTGACAAGGCCTTTCTGTAAAGTGTCTGCATATTCTCACCGTACATGCTTGGGTTTTCTCCTTATGTATTAGTTTCCTCCAACAAATCAAAAGCATGCTCATTAAGGCAAACGATGACTCTAAATTGCCTTTTGTGCTGGTGTGAATGGTTCTCTGTCACTGTATGTAATGCCCCAGTCACACATTCCTGTTTCTCATGGCGATTGTGCACGATTGTCATAATCCTGATGAAACGTGCTTTGGTTTTGGTGCATGCACTACTTGATCTGGATCAGCATTGTACAGTCATGGACGAACACCAGGGAACTGGAAAGGGTCCCGACTGTTTTGAACGGTTCAAAACTGCCGTGGAGAATCGCTGCTTTCAGTATAGTGGGGTGGAAGCCTAATGCAGTCTTAAAGCGAACGGTGTTAGCGTGGCATGTACGGGGCTCAATCGGGCTGATTGTGGCTCAATCCAGAAAGCTTTCTGAGGACGATTGACAGGGACGTATCCGATTGTGCCCCAACTGTGTCCCGCTCAAGGCGATTTCACAGCTTTGTTCTCACGTATCTCGTATGGGGAGTGAACGTGACAAAAACACAAGCGTCGGGGCTCAATCGGGGCTTACATGACACAAACTGGGCTCGAACGGGGCTGACGTCGTGTCAGCGGGATGGAAATTCATGGAATCCTCGTTGTATCGTTGAATTGACCTAATTGAAGTGGGACGAACGCCCCCGAAGCGCTGAAGAAGTGTTACTGACTGTGTCTCTGGGGGAGAGACAGTCATTTCTTCCCGTATCATGCCGATCAAACCAGCCTAGCCAATCGTGTACAGTCGTGCACAATCCCCATGAGAAACAGGAATGTGTGACTGGGGCATAAGCCCTGTGATTGGCTGGTAACAAGTCCAGGATGTATTTGTGTTTTGCTAAAATCAGCTAGGTCACACTTCAGCACCCCATGACTCCAAAAGAGATAAGAGGTATAGATCATGGATGGATATGGAAATAAAGAGGTTTAATGTTACTGTGAGAATAACACAATTTGTTTGTTGACACATCCCCCAACATTTGTTTTTGGTCTGGAGCAATAAAATGCAGGAATAGAACACAGGGATCTTCCTTTTTTTTTTTTTTTTTTTTTTTTTTACTGCTGACTGCAGACAGATACAAGCTGCTGAGCTTTTCCACATCAACTGAAGCATGCCATCTCTTCCCTCACAAAAGACACACACACATACAAATAAGCAGATGCTCACACTGACAGTGAGACTCTGGAGCAGCTGGAAACCCGCTAACCCTGAGAGAGGAGGACAGCATGGAGTCAGTAGAGAGCTGCAGTGTCACACATTTGTCTCGTGTGCTCCATTCAAGATTAAACCAACCCATAAAACAGCCCCCAATTACAATCACTGGCCAAATTATAAGGTACGCCTGTTCAACTTTTCATTAATGCCAAATAGATAACCAGCCCATCACAAGGCAGCAGCTCAGTACATTCAAGATGAGCTAAAAGATCAAGTCAAGCAACAGAATGGGGAAGAAAGGTAATTTTAGTGACTTTAAATGTGACACAATTGTTGGTGCCAGAAGGGCTGGCCTGGGAATTTTTAAAAACTGAGGACTCCTGAGATTTTGATGCACAATCATCTCCAGTGTTTCTAAAGAACGGTCTGAGAAAAAAAGTGGTGCTAGTTTGAGATCTAAGCCATATATAAATATATATTAGATTAGATTAGATTAGATTAGATTAGGTAAAACTTTATTTATCCCTTTGGAAGGACTCCTTCAGGGTATGGTGACCAGACGTCCCCGATTTCCAGGGACAGTCCCCATTTTGGATGACCTGTCCCCGGTTAAAGCTGTCCCCGAAAATGTCTCCTATTTCAGTGTTTTACTATTGCGCATCTACAAGAACAAAAGTTATTACTACAGCCTCGTAGGGAGCAGGAAACGTGAGGGAGTTGTTGCCAAGTCCGCTTATTATAAGTGACTTTGGGCTTGCTTTTCTGTCTGTGTGACTCCCCCATGATTATCACCCAGCTCCCCACAACAAAGAAAGACATGAGTGTGGTAGGTAGTTTGTCCTTTCCTCACCCCCGTTTCCTAGATACCGTGCCCGCACGAGTCAATGCGGCATACCCTCAAACACGCTCATGTGGCACATGCACAACTACGCAGGAGCCATAGTTGCCAGGTCTGCTTATTATAAGCGATTTGGGCTTCTTTTTTGAAAAGTTGCTTGTAAATTTTGGCAGTTGTGGGTTGCATTTTTTTTGGGCTTGTTTCAAAAGTGCAGTTGCTCATTTGGGCTTGTTGTGCCCCCAAAGTCAGGAGGGATCTGATGGACATGCTACTAACAATATAAACTCAACTCAAAAGATACACAAATTATTTTCTCCCACTCTAAACACAAATGTAAATTTTACTATAAAAAGAGGGTCAAAAATGATGTTTCCATCAAAAAGAAATCCTTACAGCCAGAATTAAATTTATTTCTAATATGGCTGTTACTGTTTTCACCATAATAAAGCTATAGAGGATCATCATAAAACAGATTAAAGCCTGACTATGTCTGTTTGTCTAACCTTGATTTTTGTAACAAAATGATGGTCAGTCATTCACAAAATGATGTTGAATAAGTAATTTAAGAGAAAAAAAAAAAGAAAAAATGTCACTGTGAAATTAAAATGTAATGTAGATTAAAATCAAAACATGCTTTATATATGTATGTATATATATATATATATATATATATATATATATATATATATATAGATATAGATATAGATATAGATATATATACATAAAGCATGTTTTGATAAAAAACACTTTCTAACATGTCATTTCTTACATGTCATTGAATAGACACACAATTTTACCTTCTTTTCAGCCAAATCTCCTCTATTCTTCACTCAGCTCTTGTTTGCAAAACAAAACTGAAATAGGAACAGCTGAATAAGTTTTAAACATTAAAAGAGAAAAGAGAAACAAACAAAAAAGAAAAAGATAAATGCACACAACAGGCATAAAAAGACCTGGTGCCCTTCCCCCTCTCTATCCCTACACACACACACACACACACACACGCGCGCGCACACACACGTGGTTAATAGCTGCTAAGAAATCACATTTGGTAAATTGCATTGTGGCATTAACCTTTTCTCTTGTAATTAAATGAGTGAGGATAGGAGGCCCGCCTTAATCAAGTCAGCAATTTACTGTTACGCACACACACATGCACACACACACAAGAAATATTCCAAAGAAAGAGACGTTCTCTCCTTTAAGTGAGTAAAAATCGCATTTTGAGTAAAGACCTACTTCATAGTCTCAGCAGACTCTTGTGTTTAATAAAGCCTTATAAAATTTTAGGTCTATCACACAGAGAATTGGTTCTTGAAAGTTTTTGAGTCAGTATGTACAGTTCATGTAATGTAGAAGTGAGCCGAGTCAAGGCAAAAGGGGAGTGGTGATGACACCCGGAGACTTGACAGGATGAACAAAAACAAGTTCTTTTGATTATAAGGAGAATAACACAGACTCAGATGTGCATCTGGACATCAGAAGTGATGCTTTCACTGCACGTTGTCAAAATTCTGTGGATCATCTTCTTTAAAACAACCACCACTGGGCCTGTTGTCCATATAAAGAGCTGTCTCTTGCTGCTGTTGGATATGGAGCTAAAACACTGCAGCTTTCTTCTGACTACATTGGTCACTTCAAATTATAAGGAACTTTTCAGTCAAAAATATAAGAATTAAAATCGCATCGCACCAGTTTTACTTTAATTAAACTACTTTATGGAACTCATTCATATGGTTGGGCGTATTTCCTCTAAGTCGACTATAAGCCAACTATAAGAACAATCTGACAGATCACATTTCACTTTTATGTAAATCTATCATCAGGAATCAGAATAAGGATAGAGCAAAATTGAGACATTTTAGCAAAGCCATATTTTCCCATCATTGATAATTTAAGTCTTCTCCACATGTGATACAGACAGAAGTGCTACTTTGAATTTAGTACATTAATTTCCCAGAACTTTCTCTCTGCAAACAGTACATTTTAAAAATGACTTTTCATTCTCTAGTATTGAACACTAGAGCTCCTGTCTTTGTTTGTATATGCACATCGTCATTCAGTCATTCATTGTGTAGCGAGATTTCACCACCAGGAAATCCTAAACCAGATAGTAAGTGAATACACATATAAACAAGGTCACACAGGATCGTAATCACCAAGGGCTGAGACGGTTTCAGTTTTAAAAGAAAATAAATTTTATTGACAAAATTAACAAATTCAAATTATATCAACTCAAGTAATAATCCCCCAAAACAACCCCAATCTTTAATTAAACAAATAAATGTTCCAAAATTGTAGTTGGTGCATCAATACCTGATTAGTTAAAATTAGCACTTAGCAGAAAGAGGTCACAAGACAGGGCTGAGGCTAACCATGCGGCAGGGAAGGGATTCTAATAGGGGAAGGGGTCTTCAAACTAATCACCCGTGACACTGCACACCAACAAAACAAGGGGAATCGTGAAAGCACCACCACCAGGGAACCAGACTGCCACTATAGGCCCTCAGCACCTGAACACAAGGAGAAACATGTTAATACCAAGCAAGTGCTACATTAAAAATTGATGCACCAGTAATTAACATGAAAACAAATTAAACACAATAATAATAATAATAATAATAATAATAATAATAATCCCCAAAATAGTCAAAAACAGGAATTAACTAACATAATCCAAACTAACTCAATAAACATTAAAATACAAAGTCCCCTTTAAAGCGTTCACACACCCTACACAGCCCTACTCCTCCTGTAGCGAGGTCGGTGTTCATGACCGGATTCAGACTGACACCGGAGTGAGTAGAGAAGGCAGCAAGGCGGAAGGCCAAGCTTTAAGCCCACAAGAGAAGGAGACTTATGAGCAGAGCCAAAAACAGGAACGCGTACAGAAGATGAAGGAACAGCAGAAGAAGCCAAAACAAGCCAAAACACAGTGATTGTTTGGAGGCGATGGCAGACCTGATCGCCTGCAGTTATTTCACACAGAGGATGGTGCCGACACGGCCCAAACAGCGCGCACAATGGAGAGCTGCGGAGGAAGAGGGCTTCTGGAACCGCAGCTCCACCTCAGTGTATGTGGATGCACCACCGCCCTGACGAGCCCCCGGCAGAGCAAGTCCACAACGCCAGCTCCCAGTCAGACACACAGCAGCCATCAGTTGCGCTGCAGGCAAAGATGAAAAGTCATGTGGCAGCCACGCCACACATGGGTCCTGCCATGCCAAACAAAAGGGCTCCACGCCATTATCACCTCAAGAGATGAGCGGAAGGAAAAAAAGCGCTCAAGGTGTGGCACACCTGCACATGTAGCCGCTCAAAGTAACGCCCTGCGCTCAAGGTGCTGACAGAGCCACACAGTGCCGTGCAGCGACAGGGAGGTAGAGGGCCTCCTGCCACAATTGGGTTACAATAAGCAGGTTAAAGCCTCTGGGGAAATAGTTTGTTGTCTTTAACTTGGACAAGATCTTGGATTGGGCAGGTGTGGCTCCTCAGTTTCATGAAGTAAACTGAACTCAGGACATCAGAGTTACTGACTACTGACTCCAGATCCCTCACTGTACACTTTTTATCATAATTTTCTTAATCTCCTTTACTTATTCGCATTGAATTTATTTATTTTATACCATTAAGCAACAGCTTATGTCTCTTTTAAACTTGTTTTTTTTTCCTTGGTTGAATGGTTATGTAAATTATTCTATTCATTTATTATTATATTACACTGTTAATTTTGAGAATATGAAATAGGTCAAGTCAAACTGATCATAAAATAAGAGCATGACTGTGAACTTACATGAAATGAATCTAATTAATGGAGCTTTCCCTGTCATAATGATTTGAGGTATTTTCATGAATAATATTCATTTTCTAAATGATGGTGTATAACTTCAAAATTCCAGGCTCTCAGCCATTGACACCACAAACCGTTTGATATTTATTGTCTATTTGACCTCAGGTAACATCCGTTTATAAAGAAGTACACACAGCCATTACTCAGAGAGCATTCAGACAAAACTTAAAACACATGAATCATTCTTAAAATTCATAAAAGACTATGAGATGATCCTGTTGTCATTTTCAAAAACAGAACAACAGTGTTTGAATTTCATCTGAGCATTTGTCTGTCTTTCTTTATTTGGCATATAATCTACATCCACATGAGCTTTGTTTTGCCTGTATATTTACTCATCAAACTTTGGTTGGTAAGATAAATGTTCTTAAGGAATTGAACTTCCAGTAGTGCCCACATATAAAGCGTTTATTGGGAATTGCATCGTTGCACATTAATGGTTGATTCATTGATTAATTTTCCCAGATATTATACAATGCAGGCTCTCCAATAAAGGCTCTCTGTCCCCTCTGTCCCACTTAGTGACACACTAGGACACAAACACACTTCACGCTTAGAAACTCTTTCTACACCTCTCTTGTCAAGGAACGAGGCACAGAAAGGGACACAAATGCTCGATTCTTCACTAGTTTGACAATGGCAGTCAGTTTATTGATAAAACAGGCAAAGTTCATTACACAGAATATCAGTCAGAGAAGGCAAAGGTATCTACGATGTGAGGCAAAAGACTAGATCAAAAGACAAAATAGGTAATACCTGCAAGACATGACAAGATAGAGTGTTGGGACGAAGACTAGAGAGTGGGACGAACAAGATGGGTGAAGACATGAGGTTTAAATACATGGGGTGACTGGGGGTGATTAGACACAGCTGGAAGGAACAATCAGGGATCAGGTCTGACAGCCCCAGACAGGAATAAAACAAGAAGTACAAGACAAGACACAAAAAAACGGAAACAAAATGGATAACTTAACTACAAAACCCAAAACCAGTGAAGTTGGCACATTGTGTAAATCGTAAATGAAAACAGAATACAATGATTTGCAAATCCTTTTCAACTTATATTCAATTGAATACACTGCAAAGACAAGATATTTAATGTTCGAACTGAGAAACTTTATTTTCTTTTGCAAATAATCATCAACTTAGAATTTAATGGCAGCAACACATTGCCAAAAAGTTGGCACAGGGGCATTTTTACCACTGTGTTACATCGCCTTTCCTTTTAACAACACTCAGTAAACATTTGGGAACTGAGGAGACCAATTTTTGAAGCTTTTCGGGTGGAATTCTTTCCCATTCTTGCTTGATGCACAGCTGAAGTTGTTCAACAGTCCGGGGTCTCTGTTGTTGTATTTTACGGTTCATAATGCGCCACACATTTTCAATGGGGGACAGGTCTGGACTACAGGCAGGCCAGTCTAGTACCCGCACTCTTTTACTACGAAGCCACGCTGTTGTAACACGTGCAGAATGTGGCTTGGCATTGTTTTGCTGAAATAAGCAGGGGCGTCCATGAAAAAGACGTTGCTTGGATGGCAACATATGTTGCTCCAAAACCTGTATGTACCTTTCAGCATTAATGGTGCCTTCACAGATGTGTAAGTTACCCATGCCTTGGGCACTAATACACCCCCATACCATCACAGATGCTGGCTTTTGAACCTTGCGCCTATAACAGTCCGGCTGGTTCTTTTCCTCTTTGGTCCAGAGGACACGACGACCACACTTTCCAAAAACAATTTGAAATGTGGACTCGTCAGACCACAGAACACTTTTCCACTTTGCATCAGTCCATCTTAGATGAGCTCGGGCCCAGCGAAGCCGGTGTGTTTCTGGGTGTTTTTGATAAATGGCTTTTGCTTTGCATAGTAGAGTTTTAACTTGCACTTACAGATGTAGCAACTAACTGTAGTTACTGACAGTGGTTTTCTGAAGTGTTCCTGAGCCCATGTGGTGATATCCTTTACACAGTGATGCCGGTTTTTGATGCAGTACCGCCTGAGGGATCGAAGGTCACGGGCATTCAATGTTGGTTTTCGGCCTTGCCGCTTACGTGCAGTAATTTCTCCAGATTCTCTGAACCTTTTGATGATATTACGGACCGTAGATGATGAAATCCCTAAATTCCTTGCAATAGCTCGTTGAGAAATGTTGTTCTTAAACTGTTCGACAATTTGCTCACGCATTTGTTCACAAAGTGGTGACCCTCGCCCCATCCTTGTTTGTGAATGACTGACCATTTCAGGGAAGCTGCTTTTATACCCAATCATGATACCCACCTGTTCTCAATTAGCCTGTTCACCTGTGGGATGTTCCAAATAAGTGTTTGATGAGCATTCCTCAACTTTCTCAGTCTTTTTTGCCACTTGTGCCAGCTTTTTTGAAACATGTTGCAGGCATCAAATTCAAAATGAGTTAATATTTGCAAAAAATAACGCAGTTTACCAGTTCGAACGTTAAGTATCTTGTCTTTGCTGTGTATTCAATTGAATATAGGTTGAAAGGGATTTGCAAATCATTGTACTCTGTTTTTTTATTTACAATTTACACAACGTGCCAACTTCACTGGTTTTGAGTTTTGTAAGACAAAAAGCAGGATCATAACATCTCTTGCATTGGCTCATGATCTTTTTCAACCCCTGCTGTTAATTATAACCTGATGTTGCAGAAATACTGTAACAATAGAGCCAAATTAAACATGAGGTAGGCTGTAGCAAAGAAAAAAGTATATATAACTTAAAATGATTAAGCATAAACTACTGTATACTTGGCCAGTAGTATTTGTGTTTGGAACATGGACTCCAACACAACATAAAAAAAAGTGCACACAGATGTATGCGCATGAATAATAGGTTCCTCAAAAAAAGTATGTTATTCAAACTTTATTTTTGTTGATTATTTCTCCTCCTTGTTAATACTATTCAGTATTGTAATTTTATGTCATAGCTTGATTGTACAACAAGGTAGAACTTGTAAGGATTGTGCGATTGTGGAACAAACACCACCCTGCAATAATCTCCTCGGTATTCACTCGTTTGAGCTGTAAGTGTTGACAGGTGTGATCCAGAAATAGGCGTGTGACTGGCCCCCCTGATTGACACCAATTGACAGCACTTGTGTGCATGTGTCCTGCAACTCTGTTGAGTTTAAGTGTGCTCCAAACATCAACATGCCACGTTTGTCGTTTCAGGATAAGGCCCGTGCAGTAAGGCAACTGGAGGCTGGTGACTTGTCTAGTGATCAGGGTGGATCAGAAGGATTGAAGACATGACTCAAAACAGCTCGTTACCAAATAAATGACGAATAACATAAAAGCAAATAAAAGGTTCAAGAGTCACAAGCTATAAATGAGAGCAGCATGTCGATCCCGGGAGCAAGTCCTGTGTTACAGCGCAGGGTGCAGGTAGTGTCCTTACGTCGGTACTAACCATAGCAACTAAAAGCATTTAAAGACACAGTACACAGAGAGGCGATCATTACACTTGGTATGCAAAGTGGCAGCATTATTTGTTGTCAGCCCTGGTACTATTTCCTAACTTAATCGTGAAATTTCCTCGCTCCTAAATATTCCACAGTCAACTGTCAGCTGTATTATAAGAACGTGGAAGTGTTTGGGAATGACAGCAACTCAGCCACGAAGTGGTAGGCCACGTAAACTGATAGAGCGGAGTCAGTGGATGCTGAGGCGCATAGTGCAAAGAGGTCGCCAACTTTCTGCAGAGTCAATCGCTACAGACTCCAAACTTCATGTGGCCTTCAGATTAGCTCAAGAACAGAGAGCTTCATGGAATGGGTTTCCATGGCCGAGCAGCTGCATCCAAGCCATACGTCACCAAGCGCAATGCAAAGCATTGGATGCAGTGGTGTAAAGAACGCTGCCACTGGACTCTAGAGCAGTGTAGACGTGTTCTCTGGAATGACAATTCACGCTTACTCATCTGGCAATCAGATGGCGAGTCTGGGTTTGGCAGCTTGCCAGGAGAACTGTACTTGTCTGACTGCATTGTGCCAAGTGTAAAGTTTGGTGGCAGGGGGATTATGGTGTGGGGGTCGTTTTCAGGAGTTGGGACTTGGCCCCTTAGTTCCAGTGAAAAGGAACTTTGAATGCTTCAGGATACCAAGACATTTTGGACATTGCCATGCTCTTAACCTTGTGGGAACAGTTTGGAGCTGGCCCCTTCCTCTTCCAACATGACGTGCACCAGTGCACAAAGCAAGGTCCATAAAGTACATGGATGACAGAGTCTGGTGGTGGAGAACTTGACTGGCCTGCACAGAGTCCTGACCTAGAACCTGGTAGAACACCTTTGGGATGAATTAGAGCGGAGACTGAGAGCCAGGCCTTCTCGACCAACATCATGTGTGACCTCACAAATGTGCTTTGGAAGAATGGTTCAAAAATGCCTATAAACACACTCCTCAACTTTGTGACAGCCTTCCCAGAAGAAGTGAAGCTGTATAGCTGCAAAAGGGTGACGACATCATATTGAACCCTATGGATTAGGGATGGGATGGCACTTAAGTTCATATGCGAGTCAAGGCAGGTGAGTGAATACTTTTGGCAATATAGTGTATTTCCTCTTTTCTCTTACTTTTATCACTGCTTCTAGTTTTATGACATCCTAACAGTTATTATGAAAGAATGAAAATAACAGATAAAGAACGTCTACAGGAGTTAAGCACCTAAAAAATACATAATATAAGTATATATGTGTGTGCATGTGTGTGCTAGTGTAAGGGGTGTTAAAGACATATTAAAGCAAGTCAAGGGCTTGGTTCCTATTCATAACAGTGTAAAGACAAACTGCAGCCCCTCCCTCCTTGAAGTAATTACTGTCCATTTAGATGATTACCTGTAATTAGTTGTTAGCTGTCAGCATGAGACAGAGACTCTGTCTGAGACATGAGGAGGAGAAGGAGGAGGAGGAGGAGTAAGACTGAACAGTAGAGAAAGTTGGGGGGGCAGAGGTGGAGGGGACAGAGGTGACAGAAAAAAGGAGGACAAAGAAGGAGGAGTGGTAGGGGGTACACAGAGATGTAGGAGGAGCCGAGGACAGAGAGCACAGTGTTGACACGTGTTTCTGTCAAAGGGGTCAAGCAGTGTCTGTGTCGTCTTTCAGATGTGCCCATCACAGATTTCTGCTGAATTAATCTCCTCTTCATTTGCAGCAATGAGGAGGACCCTTGACAGCAGCAGTAATTACAGGGCTACTGATCTGCTCTCTGGTCACAGTGATGCTGTTTTTATTTTACAGGTTAGTGACTGTCAACTGGTCGTGTAAAGACTTGCCACAGCAATATCCTTTTTGTTACCACAATGTCAGCAATGCAGATCTTTTTGAAGTACACAAAAATAACTGTAGGATGTTTTTTATTGCAGTTTTAGGATCTCGATTTTATCACAATTCTTTTTGTACTCTTATTTTACACTTATTTGCAGTTTACCAACTAAAGCCAAACTTACATCTATACATTTTGTGTGAAATAAACAAATACTGAACTTGGAATTAAAGGCATTTATGTAAAACTTTACCTGTTTCAGCAACAACATGTTTATCGATGGACTATTTTAAATATTTACCTTTTTACAGTTGAAACTATAACATGATTGAGGTTTGGAAGTCTAACATAAAAAAGCAATAAAACTTAGATATTTTACTGCTTCCTAAACAGTTTTATTTTTGGTATAATTTCAGAATTATGATTTAGTTGTGTGTCCTCTTTAGTGTTTTAAATCTTTTTCAGGGATTATCATACACATTTATTTTACTGATAAATACATTCATTTGAAAGCATTCAGACTTGAAAATATCTTGTGTCTGCACCAATCTAGCCTGACAGAACTTCTAGATGTGTGACGCTGCACAGAGACCAAACATTATGAAACTTCGAATGAAAATACAGGATTTATTCAATCAGATGGGTAATAAAGTCAAAAACATACATTTACATCCAAAATGAAATTATTTTATAACACATGGTCATGAAATAAACAAGACTTTATCTTATCAACATCATGATATTGATTTTTATCCATTGAGGGGTCAGGACTTACTGACAGAGCTATGATGATGTGTCGCATACACCCACATATATACTTGTCTGCTGCACGCAGAACGAGGGAGAGACAGAGAGCTGGAGACTGAGGACACTTCAGACTATATGTATGAAAATTAATGCAAGGAAACTGTTATTTAAACTATTTAAACCTTTTTATATTGCACTGAGGTGTAAGTCTCTCTAGCATCGTTGCCTCCATCTGAAAAGAGGGGGAAAAAAAGAAAACAAAACCTATGGGTAAAATGTCTTCTTCCCAGTTCAGCTTTCATATGTGTTCCCCACATGGGGAGGTGAAGGGGCTTGTTTCAAATTCTGTAAAATTAAGAAAGGTAGAAAAACATCAGCTGCAACAATATAATACACATACAATGGTGTGTATGGTGCTTTAAGTGAGCGAAAGATGCTGTTTGTTTCCTGATATCCCTATCAAATGTTCAAAAGTTTTTGTGCACCCTGTTAGTAGATCAGTTTTGCATGTGCTATGAAGTTTGCACACTTTTCACGCAAACCTTTAGTAGATCAAGCCCTAAACCTTGAGACTAAGGGTGAATCCCAATTCTACCCCTTAGCCCTTCCCCTACCCCTTCCCCTTGGCCCTGTTTTGAGGGCCAAGGGGAAGGGGTGAAAACACGCTCCTAAGAAACTAGACACCACTCGATCCCCGCTACTTCATCACCCAGAGCCGCTCGCTGGCTGTGACATGTGCAGATGTGACAATAACTGTAGCTACAGCTGCGAAAGCTAACTCGTTATAACGAGAAATTGTAAAATACAACCAACAATTCAAAATATGATTAATATTTACTTGATTATTTAATAATTACTTATAATTAAGCGCTTCCTTCGGTCTCGGCTCTGCCTCGTGTCAGCAGGCACGGTGTATGATGGGAAATTCTCATACCCCTTCGTTTCAAGTGAGGTCCCAGTCTGTCTTCGTTTCGAGGGCTATGTACCCCTTTGCCCTAGCCCTTCCCCTTAGCCCTACGGAGAATTAGGACACCACTTCATTAGATGTGAACTCGCAAAACCAAGGGGTAAGGGGTCAGACAAAGGCTAAGGGGTAGAATTGGGATTCAACCCAAGTCTCAGTTTCATTTTTAGTGGGACTCCTGTTCTGCTAAGGGTGAGCATAGAACTAATTGGTCAATGGACTTGAGCTTATTTAGCACTTTTCTAGTCTTTTTGACTACTCAAAGCAGCTTTACACCTTAGGTCACATCTACCCATTCACTCTCACATTCACTCACTGATGATTCAGAGTTTGTATATAAGTTGTCCACTGAGGCAGCAGTGGGAGAAACTTGGGGTTAAGTGATTCGCCCAAGGACTCATCACCATGTGACAGCTGGAGTTGGGCTCGCAACTGCAACTGTCCGATTACCAACAGAGAGCACTATGAGACTGCGCCACCAGTGCCCCATGTTTAAAATGATCTGATTTCACCGGATTTTCGCTGCTCACACTGTCTAGGAAAACAGTAAGGACTGAGTCAAAAAAAACAAACAAACAAAAGAAAATAAGATTTGGGTCATTTTTGCCTGCAGTGTGAATACAGCCTTTGAGATCATTGAAGTCATGCCAGTACAGAGCTTCATTTTTATGGAGAGTTAGGACATTTTATCTGGTGTATCGGCAGACTTAAAGCAGCACTAAGTAAGATTCTGGCTTTTTAGCCCTCTAGGGGCCTCTATGGTCATTGAGTGTAACTGCGCGGTTACAAAAACAGAGCGCCTCACACCAACGTGCATTTGTTGACATTCAGAGGGAGGAGAAGCGAGCCGACAGGACATCCCAAGAGACAAATAAACCACGTGGATTGATAAGGTATAGTCTGAACATGTTTTTTAGTTTGTAGTTTTTTAGTGTGGAAGTGTTCCTACCATGCACATCGAAGTTACATAGTGCCAGTGAAGGTGATACAGACCCCCTCAGACTATGACAGAGGTGTCATTCAACCTTTTGTAAGGTGGTGTACCATCACAATGATTCTAGAAATATTATATTAGGGTGGAAAAACTACGTAGTGTTGGTTTAACTATGCACTAATAGCTGGCTTACTAATTGGTGTACAGTTTCTCACTGGATAAAGCTGAATGATGGTGGATCAAATATTACTCATCACTTTAACGTTGATCTGTAGTTCTAGACTCTGTTAGGAAGGTTTAAAATACTTTCAGTCAGTACAAAATTACATTTAACAATTTAATCACTGTTCATCTATCTGCTCTAGAGAGAAAAAAGAAAAGGCACCAATTTATTACCTTTCAGCAAAAAATAGAACACAATAAACAATGCCATATGATTATGTAAATAATATGTGCTCTGTGGTGCTCTACAGGACCAAAATTTGATTATTGTTCAAATTTCCAGAGAAGTTGCAGTGAATGGAGGAAATTACATGGTTGCACTGAATTCAAAAGTGTTCACCAAGGTTGCATTACAGTGTCCTTAAGTCAACATTGTGAATTTGTAGAAAGACCTGTATGTGGAAGATCTGAGGCCTCTGTGAGTAAACTGTGTCTCTCAATTTGAAAATGGTTTGATAACTGAAGGCTGGAGGAACAGGAGAGGAAATATTACCCGGTCACAGACATGAATATTAAGATATTAATACAACTAAAAGAGAGCAAAGGGCAAGCATTTAATGATCAGGTCAGCGTCATCTGATCATACATTAGCCGCCACTGCTGCATTCTCACTCAGCCCTGTGATAAAAACAGCTAAAAGATGACTGCATTTGAGTCTGTGGATGACAAGAACTGGCTAAAATATGAATACATTCACACCTGCCAATTACAGTAATGCTTTTTACCCTGCTGCTCTGAATCAAATTAACCTGGGCTCACCCCAAGAATATGCAAATGTTGTTTCAAATGACTGTGAAGCAATGTGGGTCATTCTGTGTGTTGTGTCTCACAGCATGGACAGATGTTATAGTATAGATCATCTGCTTGGACTCAATTGAAATGTTGGGCAATGACCAGTGTTTCTGCAGTAAGGATGGTATCTGTGTTACAGTCATTTACTTTGAAAAGGCATGTGACTCTTGTGGACATGGATGAAAACATGAACTGTTGTACACTTCTTGAAAGTGGAAAGTGAACAGACTGATAGGTCAAGGCAAGGTAGCTTTAGTCACAGAGCACCATTCATACATACATCAATTGAAAGAGCTTTACAGAGTTAAAAACAAAGACATCTACGTTAATAGCATTTAAGGCACACAATTAGCAATAAGAACAACAATAAAGCCTTACACATTAGAAAATTTCAAGGTTAAAAGAAGAAATATAACCTAAACTGTATATATATATATATATATATATATATATATATATATATATATATACATATATATATATATATAGATAGATAGATAGATAGATAGATAGATATAGATAGATAGATGCATAAAAGTTAAAAGCCACTTCACCCTGTTAAGTGCTGACCCTGGTAACAGTGAGTAAGCAAAGCATTGAACTGCGAACAAATTGGGTTTAATCAATTTAAAAATAAGGATTTCTGTTGAATGATGGAAAAAAAAATCCATCATACTGAACTACTAACATCTGTCCTTTGACTCACAGGAAGCCAGTGTAGTGAGGACTGGTATAGTGATCTACTCTCTTGGTGTTGGTGAGGACTCAAGCAGCATTCTGGATGGGCTGCAGCTTTCTGATGGATTTTTTTATTCAGACCTGTATAAACAGTGTTACTGTGCTCTAACCTGCTAAAATAAAGCATGTTCTTTAGACAAAATACAAGAATCAAAATGTACAATGTACATTTTGATTCTTGTATTTTACAGTTCTGGTATAAGGCTGATTTTGTAACCATGTTAAGGTTAAGCTCTGAGTCCATAATCACAGCAAGCCTTCTAGTTGGATTTGTAGGTTTCAGGTTCAGGCAAGGGTCAAGGGTTTCAGTTTTGTTTTTATTCAACTGAAACAAAGTCTACCAAGTCGACCAGTAGTCTCAGGCTATATCCACACATCGGTGGGTAATTTTGAAATGCAGCGTACGATGTGAATTTTGGCCTTCTGTCCACATGTGAATGCCATTCAGGGTCAGTAAAAATGTTCATTTTGAAAAGCTCCTGTCGAGACTTGGGGTGCCCCATGTGGACAAGAAACACAGCATTTTGGACCAAAGCTTCGCTCTCCAGTCTGCTGCTACTCACTCGTGTTGCAGCAGATGCTGCTAAACTTTTGCTGTTTTAGGTGTCGCGACCAGACTATTTACATGCTAGCACTTACATTCAGTTGTTCTCTCACTATGATGTTGCTTTAAAAACACTGATAACATTCCAGATGATGTGGGGTCATGCTACAGACATTTCATTTTTACGTGGACCACTCCCTCTTATACTCTTCAAAAACCCCTGCCCTAGAGCATTCTTGAAATATCACATTTACAAATAAGGGATTAGCATGAGACCACTGTGAACTTTGACCTCCTAAATCTAACAAGTTTATCCTTTCTCAGAAGAATGGCCCAAATGGATGGACGTCCCAAACCATAATGCCCCCTTACGCTTTTGCAGCCAGTTGTTATAAAAAAGGTTACTGATGACATACTTTGCCTTGAATCACATCTCTGTTTTCCACCACTGTAACGTCTCCAAGAATGTCTGTTAAGAAAACAAACTTTGGATACCTGAAAGATACCAAAGGTAAAAGATAAACCTGCGCTTCTGTTTCCTTGAAAATAGCTGATTTAAGACTATTAATAGGTTTGGCTGTGTTTTTGTGAAATGTCAAAGTGAAATATGTGATTTAGTTTGAACCTGAACAGGGAATGAAACAGGTATAATTAATCTGACACACACTGACAGTGGAAATAGAATATTTCAAGAGAAAGTGAGCTGAATGTTGAAAAAGAGGATTAACTTCAACAGAGAGTGTGGGGCGTTTAAGTGCTCATCAGAAGTACTGTAGCCTCTATAAAAACTTTATAAAAAATAATTTAACTCTCTTCAAATGCCTGACATTAACATGATCTTTAAGCTAAAGAAGTTTCTTTGGTTTTATTTTGTCAGTACCCATATCAGCACTGTGTTTGCCAGAAAAAATGAAGTCAAGGAAACTGATTCTGAATTTTTCATGCAATGAAAAGCTGTTCTTGCTAGGGCAATACCTCAAAAATGCCTCAAGGTTTACTGAGTTGATTTTGGTCACTGGGATTATACAAAAAGTATTATATTATCCATGTTTGGCACTCATATACCAAGTAATGTTGTTCCAAGTTCATTGAATGCATTTGAGTGTGATGGTAATGAGTAAGGAAGGCGTTTTTTTAGTATAAAGTGTAATAAATCAACATTTTATCCCAGTATTATAACTATGGAGGATCATTTTGCTCTAACAAAGCCCAAATTAAATTAAATATCAAAGATTTCAGGGAAAATAGATGCTGAGTCATAGCTTTGCTGGAGTGCACTGAGTTTAACTCAGTAAATATAGAACACCATGGGCCTGATCTACTAAAGGTTTGCGTGTATAAAAACGTGCAAACTTGATAGCGCGCGCAAAGCTGATCTACTAACCAGGATTGCGTCTGTCATGATATTAAACTGTGTATCAGTATTGAGGTTAAATGTTTGTATGGTAGTAACATTAGTTAATGGAAAACTTCATTGATTTAGCTTTTCATTAACAAAAAGCTACTCAATTACAGTGACTTCATTGTATGTATTTAGTTACTTTCCACCCCGCAAAAGGGAAGACACATGAAGATAATTATCAATGATACAGGTAAATCCAGAGTTTTTAAGAGCACTTACAGAGAAGTGCTGTTAAAATATAAAATCACATAGCCATTGCCACAGATTAGGGAGTCTGGCCTAACAATAAATGGTCAAGTGTAAGTGCAAAAGGCCTAAAATATGATTTAATCGTTATTGGAGCCCATCACATCTTAATGAAATACCTCAATTTTTTACCTTAAATTGATCATTTTCTCATAGATAACACATCTGAGTAATTAAACACACACCAACACACCGGCACACACACACACACACAAATCAGAATATGCTTCATTTAAGCAATTCGTTTTGCTTTGAGGCTTTTACACAAGGACCATCATCAAAATAAGGAATAAATATTTTCATTGATAGTCTTATTGGAGGTTTTAATTAGGCCTTTCAAAGTAAAGTGCTCTTTAATAAAAATATTTAAAAAAAAAACAATGTTGAAAAGAAAAGACCTTTAGATATCTGATGCCAAAAACAAAAATCTCAAAGGCCAGAAGGCTGTAGCACTCCCCCTCTTAATCATAAGTCAGATCTGCAAAAATAATACAAGTAATAATTTAATGTAAATAAATATATTAAGGAGTAGACACACTTTACAGTTTCTCACACTACTGAACATATGCCTTATGTCCATAGAAGAGCTTTAGTAAAATGTTCCCATTCAGTCCCACTGCTCTGAGCTTCTCACAGTATAAGTTGCAAATTTTGTAAATGTAACATGAGAGAGCCTTGCTAAGTTCCTTAGAAAGGCAGTTATCATTCTAGCTACTTATTTTTGTTATTGTCCCAAGCAGATCCACAGCAAAGAAATACAAGAATTTACCGGTGACAAAATAAGTTAAAAACAATTTACCACCTTTCATTGCTTGTCTTCATCCTGAGCCAGGGTCCAACAAAGCTCTTCTACAAGAGAAGTATGTTAGTAATGTTGTAATACTACATAAAATAAATTAATGGGACCACTACTTCCAATAAGCAGCTTGATGGGGATTGTAAAAAGAACTTGTCTGAAGCACCAGTGGCAGCTACTGGCCTGGTCGTGATGCTCCCTTGAAGCTGAATGACAGTCACATACTGCCTAGCAGTATGACTTCAGAGTGTCCGACCCCAACACTCCCAATCAGACTGGGAGGCCAGGACTTCATTTAAAATCAAGTACCTGCCCCCAAAGTCTAAAGTGGCAGTATTTTTGAGAATGGGGGACATTTTCAGGTTTGAAAATTGTTGTTAAAATTACAAACAATACTTCCCTTCTTAGCCTCCAGTCGATGGCTCAGTGAGGCCTGAAGCTAGACCATAATTACAGGACAGATTATTGCATCTTTAATGATGAAGCAATTTCCTTTACAGCTCAAACAGATATTCAGACACAGCCCTAAACAACAATAAGAAACAACTGAAACTTAAATTATCACCTTAGAAAATCAATCAAAAGCAAAGAACAGTTGTATTGATCAAATTTGTAGCACAATTATTGAACAAAAATTGCCCTTTCTCTCAAACTCTGATAAAAAAGTCAGTGAAAGAGCATCTAAACATGTTATTTTTTAAATGGGCTTATTTATGGAGCTTGTGCATCCACTTCAATTCATTTTTCCATCATTTGAAGAAATGGAGCACATTTTGAAGACTATGTTCAGGTTGTGTGCTTTATTAAACTTATGCAATATTGACGAGTGAAACTATCTGTCATTCAGTAATAACCACAGTGGAGAATATGACTCAGTGTTAATTAAAAGTTTACATCGTGTTTAGGCCTCAGTCAGGGTCCAATGGTGTTCAGCACTTAGCTTATGAGAAAGAGAGCTTCAGGGCCCTTGATGTCCCCCACTCAGACTAAGCTGACCTAACCTGTCATTAACATTTTACAGTATAAACAAAAAATAGCACCTACCAGTCTGAAGGAGACAACTGTGACCCTTACTTCTGGTGAGACTAGTAGGCTAAACCTAATCCGACATGCCAGATGGACAGTTCCATAGATCCGCCATGGAAATATTTCACTAGTCCAGCTGGAGAAGAGCCCATACAAAATGTTTTCAGAGGGCTGAACCTTCAAAAACAACTGCAGCTGCGGATTGGACAATCAGTCTGCCAGTCACACATCACAGACCAATCCATATCAAGCCATAGTATGACATAGCAGCTAGACCCTGTCGTTGGCCGTTAGCTTAAAATATTCTTCATCCTTAGACCAGGCATCACTAAATGGCGGACCTCGGTCTGTATCCGGACCGAGTGATGGTTCTGTCTGGACCCGTGACCAATCTCTGATAAATTCACTAGAGTAGATTTTAATGGAGCATTTTTTCTGATGGTCGCGGCTATAAACAGCAGGCACTGCTACTCCAGTTAACATTAGAACCACTAGTCAGTCACAAGCCTGTCATGCCGTGAGTTTTCCTAAATATATGTTCTGTATTTTTTCTTAACTTTATGAGCATAAGGTTGTCTAATCAAGCATAGGTTTCTGAGCATTTATTCCTCCAACCACTGCTGCCATCACAGACAGCTGTGGAATGAGACATAATGATACATTTAGCGGAAGTGATTTTCTGCTATCGTGTTTGCAGCATGAGCTGCAGCAGCCACAAGTAAACAGGAGGCAGTGCCAAATAAACAACCAGTGCAAAAATAAAAATTAAATAAATAAATAAATAAATAAATAAGACCCTTGTCACCTGCAAGGGTTGTGACCGACCTTTGTGGGAAATGCTGATGAGGGCTGCGAGGGCTGAGAGCTTTTGTGTCGAAGTTGCTCTGCACCGTCCGTGATGCTGACCCTGTTCATTTGTCAGGTTCATTTTCTAATTATTTACTAATCGATTTGATCAATTTGTGTTATTTTCATTGTTGCAGTACTACAGTTTTTCACACAACTTTGTTTTTGAATGTTTCACGTTTTGCACGTTCTAGCAACCTTGTTCTGTTTATTTATTACCTCCGCCAAGGAGGTTATGTTTTCGCCGGTGTCCGTCTGTTTGTTTGTCTGTTTGTCTGTTTGTCTGTTAGCAAGATTACGCAAAAGCTACGGGAATGATTTACATGAAAATTTTACCAGAGGTGTGGTTTGGTCCAAGGAAGAAGCCATTACATTTTGGTGCTGATCCAATCCAGATTGATGTAAAAAAAAAAAAAAAAAAAAACAGTTTATAACAGCAAATCCCATTTATTTACAGCATTATGGGAGTTGAAGTTCATTTGCAGTTTTTCTAGCCTATGTCACTACATTTCCCAGCATCCCTTGCAATGCCAGGGGAGGAGTTCTCCATGCCTCTCTGCACTCACAGCTACTAGTAACATTACTGTGAGCCCCTTAACGTTATAGAAACATACGCGGCATCTCTGATCGCTCGTAGTCCCTCCAGACGTGCCTGTGACACTCGAAACAAGGCTGCTGATAAATGTCAATACGGCCCACTGGAAGCACCGCGGCACGCACAACACCAACATCTGTACAAGCAGCAGCAAATTGGTTCAGTCAACAAGTTACAAGACCCACTACTAACTAGGTCACTCTATTGGATGATATTAATATCAACAATAATCTCACTTCTTGCAGATTGATATTTTTCATTACACAATGTGCATATAAAATAAATGTAGGACTATAATGTTGGGTGGAAATCAAAATTTATGGGTGGAACTGAGATGCTTGGCGGAGGTCTGCGCTCTCTGAGTGCTTTTCTAGTTTACTATGAGTGTGGGTTCATGCAATACGTGTAGCGCTGTTCGTGTGTGAGAGAAAGAGAAAGAAAGCGAGAGAAAGACTGAAAGACAGGGACAGAGAGTGAGTTAAGAAAGAGAGAGAGAGAGTGAAATCTGGAACCTGAGAAAGTAAAATATTTATCTGTCTAAACTTTGCTATTACATTTATTGCAACAATACAGTGGAAAAGCAGTTACAGATGACAGATGATTGTACTTTTAAGTGTATTTATTGTTTTCCGAAGATGCTGACTTTTTTTGCTTGAAGTGTGGGCCTTCAGTTTTTTTAGACTGGGACCTCTTTAATATAAGAAAAAAGAAGAGAACCATTTTTAGTCAGTGCTCTGTATTAGGGCTGAACAATTTCAGGAAAAGATCTAATTGCAATTTTTCTGGCAGATATTGCAATTTCAATTCGTATCATGATTTTCGAGAGGGCTCTGGCTGCAGACCTGCACTGTCAGGACCCTGTGTTGCAGACCTGCACTGTTAGGACCCGCTTCACTGAGAGGACCCGAAGCAACGTTTTTTCTCACACAGTGCTGTTAGTTTTTGCAGTAAAGAGTGAATGTGGAGAGAAGGTGAGTAAAAGTAAAGTGACTACTTTTCGTCATTTTTGAAGCAACAGAAGAAGTCTTTATTCAATAGAACATTGCATTTACCACTATATATTGCCCTGTAACCTTATAAAGAAATGACTTTTGGACCCTGGGTGTTTTTTAGCGTTGTTATCGTAGTTATTGTAATGTGGCTAGTGCTAAGTAGGTTAATTTTGGGATTAGCCATGGGTGTATTATTTGGATATATCTATGAGAAAAGCTTGACGTGAGAAGGCTTTAAATGCCGTTGGTATTGATTAGTATTTTAAGCAAATTAAGCGCTGTTATCGTAGTTATGGTAACAGTGGCTAGCGCTAACTAGGCTAACTTTAGGGTTAGCCATGGATGTATTATTTAGATACATCTATGGGATAAGCTTGACATGAGAAGGCTTTCAATGTTGTTGGCATTTTGATATGTATGAAAACACCCAAAAATGATCACTGTATGATCACTGACTACTTGATTGGTATAAGCAAATTATTTAAACAAATCCAAATAATGTTTTTTGTTTTTTTTTCTATAGACCAGTGCCATGGGCCAAGTGGTGGATCACTGTAAAAAGCAGCGGAATGGATGCAGGCTAACAAACATTTGTTTGCAGTCAAAGTGGAGACGCTTGACATCATGGATCCACAAGAAGAAGAAAGCAAAGAATCCATTCTGGAGCCTTTTAAGTTTATCTTTTATAATACTGAAGACATGTGGATGTTCTGTGAAGAGATAATGAATACTAGAGGGTACGTGACGCACTGTGAATACAAAGAGGAGAAAAAATAAAAAGACATCTCTGAAAGTTTGCTTTGTATCTACTCTGTTTTCTTCTGTAACAGATGTTATTGGCTGTCTGGCTCATGTAAAGAGGTACTCAGTAATTCACTTTGAATAGACAAATCAAAGTTAATTTTAAATCATCAACCTTAACACCCTCCTGGGAAATACAGGTGGTCCGACAGCACAGGTAAGAAAATAGCAGTATAGAAAGCAATATTAAGTAATTATTATATAAATTATGAGGTGTAATAATTGCGAATACACAAAGTATGCCCATGTTAAAGATTTGTGTAAATAAATAAGTAAATTAATCCAAAAGTGCATGAGGTTTCATTTTCAATAATAAATAATGGCATAAAAGCAAAGAACAATCAGCAATTGGTTGGAGTGTAGAAGCATAATGCAATTACACATAAGGTGTTTTAATTTTTTTTAACAGATTTTTTTTAATGAATTTGTATTGCTAATCAAATTAACAGCTATCCATTTTACTGAATAAATTAAAACATTGGTGTAAAAACAATTCATGTTTTAGAGGATAATAACAAAAGGTGTACTTTTAGTTTGTATTATTTATCTGTAAAATAACCCTCGAAGTGGTCATCCTGTTTTGTATTTTCTCTTTTTTTTCTCTTGATATTTACTTGTGTTTTTTCCTATTGTCCTGTAGAACTGGAAACATTTACTTATTTTTTCACCTTTTTAATTGAACACATGAATACGCAAATAAATCATATTCACAATGTAAACATAACATAAAGTCCCACATAATAAAGTTTATTCACACGAGAAGAAAAATACGTATTTCCAGGAACAATCACTTTTATTTTGAAAGGCTTTGAAATAGCTTCAGAGAAATACTTACTTCCGGTACTTTCGCTTTTATTTTGAAAGGCTTTGAATCAACTTCTGGTCCTTTCAGTGGGTCGGGTCCTAACAGTGCAGGTCTGCAACAAAGGTTTCTGACAGTGCAGGTCTGCAGCCAGACTGTCTTGTGATTTTCTTCAAATCAAGCTTCAGTGCAATAGTCACTATGTTTACAATATAGACAACAGTAAGAAAATCAGTGATCAAATCACATCACATTATTCACATTATTCATCATCTAATATTGATGATAAATAATCTGTTATCATTATTTAAGGGATACTCCAACTTCTGCTCTTAAACGAAGGCTTTGTGTTGTTGACCTGCTGACCAGCACTTCCACGGTGGAGATGTGACGTTCATGAACGAGTCAACTCTTTTGAACTGCATTTTAAGTGAACTATGAGAATCAATTCACAGTTGTGAGTAAACTGTTGGTTTGCGAGACATTCTAAAATACACAATGCCTGCAAATTTGTAAAATAGTATGTGTAAAATGGCTGACACAACAGATCCTGGGTCAAATTGCAGCTTTTGCGATCACATGATCTTGTTGCCTGAAATTGCGATTTTGATCCAGAACCGATAAATTGTTAAGCCCTACTCTGTATGCACTTGTTTTTTTTTTTGTTTGTTTGTTTGTTTGTTTTTTAAAGAGCCACCTTTTATTTATTGTTTTCTTAAGATGTTGGGCTCTAATTTCCTGGCGCAACTCAGGGTGGCGCAGGGTGCTGCAGCCTGGCGCACTCTGCACAGTGGTAATTTTGTCTGGCTCACCACCATGCGCAGGCAATTTGGTAGACCGGCTGCGCCGAGATGGGTGTGATGGCGCACCAGGGGGAGGTGTCGACAGATTCAGCTTGGTGTAGTGATAATTTCGTGCCAAAAAAACGCGCAGAAGGTGCACTGAAAGCTCGCCAGCTCCAACCTGGTCTGTTCTTGGCGCAGGCGAGGCGCACCCCGTGCAGTGGTAATTAGGCTGACAGGCGCACAGTGCGCACATGTCACCAAAACCTCACAGGCAGGTATCCAGAGTGTCAGGCACATTTCAATGCAATAAACAATCCCAGCAACCACTATTTAATGTAACCGTCTGAACCAGCACATACATTTGTATCTATATTAATTGTCCCATCACATCTGATGTCAGATCAGAGACGTTTGTCATAATGCAAACTCAACCTGACGGCACCTGGAAGAGTGACGCAAACTAACGAGTTCACATCTCTCAGCCAACAACAAACAGCCACATCATCCGATACGGAGAATCCGGTTTCTGTGATCTCATGAAATTCAAAAGAAAAGAAAAGAGAGAGAGACGCTCGCTGAATAAGTCACTCGGTGTTGTAAGGATTTACCTGTGATTGCCCATATTTCTCTGTTTTAATCTTTATTCTGAACGTGATCTTAAAAGATGGAGTACATTATTGCAAGGAGGATGAGGTGGAGATATCAGGGGGAATATTTCACCAAAGGTTCTGCTATTTGGCGATGACAGACAAGGAATGCAGGTGGATCACAAGCATGATGAATGGATTAGCCTGCTGCTGTGTTTAAATGTAATTATCACTTAATTTTTTACTCCTGTTCACAACACAGGAACAGATTTCATCTGTCCCGCGAGGTGGTCCACACGGTGACGCCCATCGTGGCCTCTGATGCACGGCCCGGTGGCCCCTGCGCTCTCCCAAGTGCTGCAAAAGTGACAGCGACTCTGACCTTCTTCGCCGAGGTGAAATTGTCACTGCGCCTCGCCCGCAGCGCATTTAAAGGCGAGGAAAGGCACAGTGACAATTGGTGAAGATTACACACGGCTATGTTAAACCCACTCAGGCCTACTCTCCTCCCTCTCTGCTACTTGCGCTGGTGGGAAAGATGGAGGCGTGGGTGCGCCTCCGTGCGCCAGACTGTGCCGGTCACAAAACTTGCAAAATGCCCTGGACACACCCCGTTGGCGCGGCGCAGGTGCGCTGTGCCTGCGCCCGTTCTACGAAATTAGAGCCCGTTGACTTTTTTGCTTAAAGTGTAGGCCTTCAGTTTATTTTTAGGCTGGGACCTCTTTAATATAAGAAAAAAGAAGAGAAATATTTTCAGTCAATGCTCTGTATGCACTTTTTTTTTTTTTCTAAAAGAGCAACCTTTTATTTATTGTTTTCTGAAGATGTTGACTTTTTTGCTTGAAGTGTACACTTTCTATTCTTCAGGCTGAGACCTCTTTAAATTAAGAGAAAGAAAGGTTATTAAGCTCTGTTTGCACTTTTTTAATTTTATTCTGAGATTTTTGTTTTCTTTAATCTTAAATTAAGGCCTAACATTTATTTGTCTGGGACTACTTTTGTTTATGGTAAAAGGGCTAGCTGTGCACTCAGTAAAACATATTCTGTGTTGAAAATTGACAATAAATAATGCTGAAACGATGAAAATGTGGACAAAGGGGAAGGCTATAAGACACAACTGGACTTCAGTTCGGACCTTTTACTTGAAGGAAATTTTATTAATTGGACCTGAGTGACTTTTGATTGAATACCCTGCCTTAGACTGTTGTCTTACAATAAATTATACAACACAGATGTATCAACTACCACTTATATGTAACATGAACCTCATCAACAACAATCCTCAACAAGTTCCCCTGGAAAACTTCTGAGTTCGATGAGTAACCACGACTCCGAGCTACCATACACTAGAGATGTGACATTCGCGAACAAGTCGAGTCTTTTGAACAGCTCTTTTAAGTGAACAATAAGAACAGATTCGCAGTTGTGAGTGAGCCGTTCATTTGCCAACTGTTCTTAAATGCACATTGCCCTCGCTGCCTTCACGTCATCTGTGTTCCCAATGAGCTGCTAGCAGCACACTGCCTTCACGTGAACGACTAATGACAACTCCGAGTTTGAGTCGTCCACAGCACGCGCTCCATTCACAGTACACAGCTATACACGTGCACATTGCGCAGCTAACTTAAGGGAGGAGATATTAGTGAACGCTACCTTACAGACTGGCTGAAGACATTTGCTGCTGTATTATCAGGGAGGAGGAGAGAAAGTAGTGAGCGCCAGTGTTGTGTGCAACTCACATAACTACTTTTTTCAGGTAAAAAGTAGTGTAACACACTACTACTGAATATGTGGTAATGAAATGTAGTTCCTGTTTTAATTTGTTGCAACATTACTTTTCCCATGGACAGATGTGACACCAATGCTGCCTTCTCAGCTGCCCGCATTACACACGACAGTGCTGCCAAGTCTGCTCATTATAAGTGTCTTTGGGTCTGTTTTTCTCTAAAGTCACGAGCAAATCTCATGAGCCACCGCCGCAGGTTGCGTTTTTTTGGGCTTGTTTCTTAACCTGCAATTGTTTATTGGGGCTTTTCTGTCTGTTTGAATCCCCCCTGGTTATCTCCCAGCTCCCCACAATAAAGCAAAACATGAGTGCGGCAAGTAGTTTGTCCACTTCCTCATTTCCTGGTTATCACGCCCGCCCCCAAACACACTGATGCACATGGCGCATGCACCAGAGCAATAATTGCCATGTCCGCTTATTATAAGTGATGTTGGGCTTCTTTTTGCTTGGCACTGTGAAATTTAAATGTAATGTTGATGAAAATTAAAACACGCTTTATGTAGATTTCTCTTTTTAAAAAAAAGTAATATATTCTATCAGAAAAAGAAATAGCTGGAGGCTGCTTGTTTAAAGCTTGTTTTTATCGACCTGGTTGCTTTTTACATTAGAAAAATCTGGGAACACTGGACAGGAGCTCTCATTCCACACAGTATGTGACATGATTTTGTAAAATAAAGAGCACAAAAGAAATACCTATTATGTCCTCCGTAGTAGTACTTTATGTAGGCCTACACATTTAGGAGCAGACATGGGGTTCTGCCCAAAGTCGAGCAACATAAAAGTAACATAAAAAGTTACTTTCCATAGAGTGTAACTAAGTAAATTAATGGACTTCTTTTCTAAGAAGTAACAAGTAACAAGCAAACGCTACTTTTTAAAACTAATTTCCCCAACACTGATGAGCGCCCATTGCCGCTCAAGTCCGACTTACTGGACTGGAGTATTTACAGCTATAACAGGGAGAAGGAGATAATTATTAAAAAAACCACAAAATGAGCCAGAGTCAGAAACTTGGCAGTATTTGGATGCACTTCTCTGGAGACGAAAGGCAAGGTAAAGCTCAGTTCAACATTTGTGACAAAAAACACATCATTCAAATCCAGGTCAACAAAGAATCTACACCACCACATGAAAACTCAGCACCCCATGACAGTATTAGTGTCAGAAACAAGTTTCCTCTGGTTGACATCTAAAAAATAAATAAATAAAACAATGAGCCAGTCTTTTGAACAGCGCTTTGAAAGGAACGGCTCCTCAAGATCCAGCTCCCTTCAAAGAGCCAGAAACCCGATCTCTACCATAGACTAACCGGTATCATCCACGGAGGATTTTGCATCTCTCTCAGTTTCCCAGCAGTGATCCTAGGTCAGGAGAAGAGCAAAAACATGATTTCCTGTAAGAAAAGCTTTCAGTGACATTCTTTGCTCCTCTTTTAAAGATTGAGTCAATTTCTGATAAAACCGCAGATATTGTCGCATCCACGGAGACCTCTTCAGAAGCCACCATTGTTTTCAAACATGCAGTCACTTCCTGCTTCCCGCCTCTCTTCCCTGACTGGGCTGTCTGGCTTTTGGCCGAAAGTCGTGGGAGCTTGGAGCTTGGCAAGATGGATCTGAGTGATTACAGACAATGAATCAGGCAGGTCCATCTGCACTGCAAAGTTAGGGTAATCCCACAAAACTTAAAACAGTGAAGTAGCATCTGAAAATTCAGCCAATACACCCTACAACATTTAACATTTGACTAAAATAGAGGAGGAGCATTTAAACCAACAGAGAGCTTCTGGGTGCAGAGACACTCTATTGCAGAAGGATTTGATGTAAGTTTACTTTGCAACCTGCTAAACTCTAATTCAATTACCTATTAATATCTAACGTCAATGTTAAAATATTTAACAGTGTCAAGTATTTAATACTCATCATCTAATATCAGATACTATCTAAAATTATCTACAGTCTTTCTGCCCCAACAATCACAGATTATTTCCCACAAAATCCTGGAGGGACTGGTTGACTCATTACATCACACTTGAGCGCTTTATCATGTTAAGTTGGGGCAAACTGTCCCGAGGTCACTTTTTCTTATAACTCTTTATTAACACAGCAAAATGTAAACATTGCTGTCTTTATTTATTATAATAGGGGAAATTACCTGAAATATAGACACTGTGTTTGGTTAGAGAAAAAAATATTGCCACTGCAGTTTTTATGACGTGGGCTTGTGGCATGTTGGTACTGATCCAATAATGGAAATAGGGTGGGACTCTTCTAAAATTGCTGTGTAAGAAGCAGCCTTGGTTGCATGTAGAACAAAGAAGTGACAACACAGAAACAGACAGTACCGGTATGTTTATGTTGTGACCGGAGCACTGAATTTGCAACAGACAAACATGGACTGTTCAGTTTACTGTGAAGTGGTGGTTTGTTGTTCATTCTCTTGCAGGCCTGTACGTAGTTAATGGTTTGATAAAAGTATTTGAACATCAGTCTAACCCTGAATGTCACTAAAGTGGAGTGAACTGAAGTGGAGCGAAGGATGAGGAGTGGGACAGTGATCACAGGACCCTCCCTCGTCTCCCTCTCCCTCTCATACACAGGCTCCAGCTCTCAACATTGTAAGTCAAACCCTCCACCCATTTCCATACACCCCTTCCCTCTCTCTCTCTCTCTCCATCCTCTCTCTGTCAGTCTCTCAGCCCTCCCACTCCTCTCCCTCCCCTCCCTCCCTCTCTCCTCCCTCCTCCTCCTCAGAGAAACAGCTCTGTCCCTCTCTGCACTTGTCTCCTCAGTCAAGGAGAAACTAATTGGAGGAAAGAATAGAAGAAAGGAGCTGTTGGAAAACTAAACGAACCAAAACTTTACTTCTCTACAGCATGCCACAGAAAGGTAAGCTCGCTCTGTCCTCCCTCTCCCTCCCTCTCTCTCTCTTTCCTTTTCTCTCTCTCTCTCTTTCTCTCTCTCTCTCTCTCTCTCTCAGTTGCACCCTCCCTCCCTCACTCCATCCATCTTTCACTCTGAGTATGAAGTTAAATGTACATTTTGTTTTGCTTATAAGGGTTAGAAAGAAAGAAAGAAAGAAAGAAAGAAAGAAAGAAAGTGTTAGGGCAACAGATAAGAGGATACTTGGAAACAGAGCAGCAACAGTAAGAAAGGAAAAAAGATGTATTTACTGATGGAGTGGTGAAAAAAGCTCTGAAGAAAGAGAAAGTTTTGTAATCATCCTTCTTTTCCTTTTCAGGGAAGGGTATACATTTTTAAAAGCAGGAGTTCAAAGCAGATTAACAGGGAATTATAAAGACATGTTTCGCAGATATTTTCAATGAATTGACTTAAACTAGTTTTAAAATACAGTTATCATTGTGAGAAGCTTATCTATATTCTCAAACAAGGATTTTATCAAACGGAAAAAAATAAATCAAGCTTCCATCTGTCAAGTTTTAAATCACAGGCACAGTAGGAATAAAGGCAAATTTACCCAATAAATGAAACATCTTGACCAACAAAGTTAATTTTTAAAGGTCTGCCCGACCAACTAGATTCTAAATAAAACTAATGTATCAGTAAGTGAGTTAATTGTCCTGTGACCGAGGGGCCTTCCTCGCGCACTTGAAATCTAAGATGTAACTTGTATTTAAGTAAAATATCCCCCACACTTGTACCTAACGATTTGCCTTAAAGACAAACTGCGGGTAAGTAAAACCCAAAAGTGATCCACTTCGCCGAGAGCAGCCCTCTAACAGCTCTTGTCGGGACTTTGATCTTTGACGCTTGTGCAGAGCGCGCGAGCTGGGGGCGCGCGCTTCAGCCACAGTGATGGATTAATATGATCTGACTCCGAGCAGATCCTCTCATGGATTATGACGGCAAGGCCGGGGCAAAGATTACTTTGGAAGACAGAGGAGAAAGAGAGGGGGACGTTTTAAATGAGTGTCCGTCTTGATGATTGTGTTTGGTAATTGTTGCGAATTTTCAGGGCATAAAATACAGCGACTATATTTTTCTTCTTTAGTTTAGGACAATATTCAAGCCATCTTTTGGGAGATAAAATAGTCGCAATATCATTCTCTTATCATGATAAGGAAACTCTATCTTCAGGCCCAGCAATTTATATTTATATTTAAACCATTTTTTTATGTCAATTAATAATAATTACATTGTATTGTAGCGTTTTTAATGCTATAGCCTACTGTTCTGCTGTTGTTCACCAAGAGGATTTCTACCGCATCTGGATTTATTCTTAATCACTGTTTTCTTCGCCTAACTTTTCTGAATAAATTTTCTCAATAAAATTAGGCTTATCGCCCATTCATCTTAAATATTAGAAAATGCTGTGATAGCCTGAACATGTTATTTAAACTGCTCATTTTATCCTGATCGTTTAATGGTAAGAGTTACCAGTTTAGATGGTAACATTTTCTTACATGTCATTTTGTCTGTCAAATAGGCCTAGTTGTTCAATTATGTTTGTGGAACATTTGTCTCTTAATTCGTTTTTTGACTGGAAAATAATGGATGTTCATCACAGATTCTCCTGCGCTTTTACTTTTTTTTATTTTTGTAAAGTGTATTATACTGACTGACAGTAACAATAACACAAAACTCACATCACAAATAATAAAGAGTAGAAAAGACAAAAACCGTACATGATCTGTCCCTTGTTCACACGCACACTTATTACAAAAGCTCAAAATTACAAGAAGAAAAAAGTTTATTAAAAGGCCCGACTTATTCGAGGCCTAAACCAAATCTAAGTGAAAGTCTTAAAGGCCTGCGCTGTTTCTCGTCCACTGCTATGATGTCTTTTTGTTCTTTTATCGCCTGCTATTTTTTTCATGTTTAGATTGGAGGGAATATTACTCCTAAATCAACATTCGATCGCATCGTTAATTGCCGCTCTAATTAAAGCAGCTGTTAATTGAGGTCTTAATTAAATGTTAGACAATTAACTGCATGATTAATCAGGCCGGAATGAAGTCACAACATGTGTATTTGGGGCATTTTGTGTGCGTGTGAGTCACTCAGTCTGCCGTTTACATATTATGAGGAGATTTATCGCACGTGCACAAACGCCTCTGTGTAATCTGGCACGCGCACCTGAGCCACATCTTATACGCGCCAAATAACAACAACAAAAAAGAGCCACCACCAGGTAAAGACATCATTATTTCCTGCTTTTTCTTTTTTTTTTTCTTTGTCAAAGCCTGCAGACAAGGGGATTATTTTCACAGAAAACTGTGATTTTGTAGTTTGGAGTTAACTGAGTTAATTTGTTCTCTGGACCACGTTGTTAAATCTGTCCATGTCGCAGGTCCCGGCTTTTTGTCAGAGTTGGATATTAGTGCTGTTATGACTGCCTTACACAAAAAGTTGATACAGCCTTTTAGAACGATGTATTTCTTATCTTGGGTCTTATTCGACGTTTGGTTGGAGTTCTAACCATCCTTGAAGTTACACTATGAAATAATAAAGAGGCTTTTTTTCTGTTTTAAGCAATGAAATATATAGCTCGAAATCTCTAATTCCCCATCCCTCCATTATGCTGACAGTTAAAGTAATAGCGGCTGGTTGGGAAATGAAAAGAGTGTATGTTATATTTTTAACTCCACCTGCCGCAGCGACAGGTAAAGGCAAAAAAAAAAGCAGATTTCCAACCCTCATATATTAATGAGCGTAAAATTAGTTCCCACATTTCACAGATGAAGACCGGGCAAATCAAGCGCAGAATTGATGACTTAACCATATGTCCTAAGAGCGTCTTCCTTGGCGTTTCAGCAAAACAATACACCTTCCTCCTCTTGTAAAGTGATATTTGTTTTTAATAACTTCTGAATGTCTTTGTTGATCCTCACAATAAAAAAAATAAGTAAAGACTGAACTTTACAGGTAAACAATTAATATAATTTGATTTCATGGTGAAGGTAATTCATATTATTTGACTTAATGGTGAATTATTATATTTTTGTCTTGATTTATTTTTTTAAGACAACAGTGTGTACCCTTAAGTGTTCAGGTTTACGGAGTGATGTTGCACAACCACAAGTGATGAGAGGCTGAGGGGTATCACTGTTGTGCCCATTGAGTCCATTTCATGCTATTAAGAGATAAACATGTTATCTAGCAAAAACAAATTGTTCCTGTGCTCGTGCTTAACTTGCGTACTAATAAGGCGGTCGATTCATTTAATTATTCACTAAAATACCACTCTTATAGTCGGTTCATTAGGAAATTCAGAATGTTTAATTAAAAGAAATAAACGATTAAACTGTCCTTTTCAGATTGTAGGTGATATCAGTCAGATTAAAGCTGTTTGACTTTGATTAAATAGGACTTGATTTTTTTAAAGGACCTATAATTGATAACAGGTGCAGTTCGCAAGTTTTAAAAAAAACATACGATCAAAATATCCTAAAAAGTTTTTTTTTTTTTTTTTTTTTGTTAGCAAAGACCTCTTCATCTAGCCTTATTTGGGCTGCCGAATCATTAAAAACTTATAGAGCTACATTTCTGTACTTGTCTGATCAACATCCTTTAAAATGATTTTTGTCCACTTCGTAAGTAAAAGTCTGTAAACATTGCAGTTCGCCACCTTAACCTTCACAGCACTAAAGTACCTTGAGTCTCAAAAATAAATCCTCCCAAGGATCATTTTTATTGCAAACTGTGTGCTGTTTTGAAGGCTTACCCTTTTTGCGCCTTTTTAAGATAAACTGGAGCTCATGAAATCATTGTTATAATGGAGAAAGGGAAGCTGCTTAGCCCAGAGAACAAACAGAAATAGTTTATGAAACATACATAATGTAATAAGTCCAAACATACATGATGTCTTTTATATGAGATCTTTGGCGTGTAATATTATTGCTGCCGGTTTGACTTTCTTATGATAGGACACACTGTAACAAAAATTAGCAGAGGAACAGTTGCAGGAACTTTTGTTTTGTTACTTTTTTACTATTGAGTCTGAACTATTAGAGGTTAAAGTTATGCGCGTTGTTCAATTACATTTAGCCTATCTAAGTGGCCTGAACTCAAATCAGAAACTGTTTTTTATTTAGCCTATCCTTGATTTTATTTTTCTTAGGCTTGCCTCTTTAAAGATTTTCTGCTTTCCCTCTTTGTCATTTCATTACACTTTGTCGTGATTTGTTGGTGAAATGTAGCCTGCTTTACCCACAAACGTCTGACTGATACAAACACGTAAAAAATTAGGTTTATATTAAAGTAAGGTATATTATTATTATTATCATTTTTATTAATTTTATTCTGTCCTTCTTGTGGTGTGGTGCCTTGCAGCAGTGGCTGTGTGGGTGTCTCTCAGGGCTCCGTGTTAAGCCCGCTGTATTTGTCTGAATGAAACTTTTATATTGTCATCAGTGTGTTCAACAGAACTCCTTTATGTCACTTGTTCGCCTCAAATTGGGCTCCCCGCTGTGGTTTTGTGTTGCGGGCTTTTCTAACGAGCCGCAGCTAACGAAGCAACCACATCAGAATCCCGCGGACACACAAAGCATGCTGGGTATTTACCGAGCCGAGCTGCGGCTCCGCTCCTCCGGCTCTTTGTCTCCTTTCACACGGAGAGAGAGCGGCGTTACCGCGGGGACGAGGTGCCCACTGACGGCCTGAGTGTTTGTGTGAGCCGCTGCCTCATGGTCATTATGCAGGTTGTTAATGACAAGAGCTTCAGAGACGGTGATGCTTTGAAGCTTTTATTTGTCAGGGTTTAAGAGACACCAGAAAGGCTTTGATTTTTACAAATGCAAAATTGTGATGTAGCACAGGGCAGGGGCTCCCAAACTTTGCTATACCGATGAGGACCCCCATAAAGGCTATCAGCATAACATCTGACAGAGAGCCCCATCCCAGCAAGTTCCCTCAATTTGAGCACAAATTTTACAAATCAATTATATACATAACGTTTCCCGTTATTCTTTAACATGTGATGGTTTTATGATTTATGTATTTAATACAATGTATTTTTAAAAATAAAATAAAATATAAATAAAATACATTTTCACATTAAAGACCTTCTTAACAGCCACAGTAACAGACAACATTCAATTAAAACTTTTTTTCTAGGGCTACAATAATCATTTCATGCAGTTCATCTTAAAGTGGTATTGTTTGTTTTGGAACAGGGAGGTTTCTGTAGGGTGAAATGACAGGCAGATTAAAATGTTATAGACATTAATGATGTGTTTGATATTAAGTTTTGCTCTTTTTCTTGTCTCCTTCCCTCTTTGGAGCCCTTGGAACATTTTGATGACCCCCATAAAGGGTCAAGATCCCCACAAAAATGTTAATGAAGCTAGTTTAATCTTATGCGCTTCCTGAATTGTAGCAAGGCCAGCAGACAATACATCTTGTCCTTCTAAAATCACTTCTTGGTCATTTTTATTCGGAAGATATAAACTCTCAGTAATCATGGCAAGTAAAAAATGAACTTTTGATAATTTTTTTATATAGTAATGCAATGTGGGAGTATTAGCAGTTTAAACAGCTATTACAGAAAAGGAAGGTTCTGCCAATACTTACCACTCATACACATGCACCATGTAAATATCAGCATCAATGTTGAAGCACAGTCATCAGACCCTTAACCTTTTTCTCCACATCCTTTTAACTTCAAGTATGTTATTGACTGAAGATTTGGGTCCAAACTGTGGCTACTGTTTGATGGTTTGCATTTATAAAGAAGGTATTCTAGTGGTGTTCTTTATATATATATACATATGTATATATATATATATATATATATATATATATATATATAGATATAGATATAGATAGATAGATAGATAGATATATCTATATATAGATAGATAGATAGATAGATAGATATAAAGCAAAAATCTTTGTTTCTCCATTTGAACTTTAAATGATGTCTTTCAGCAGGTTGTAACTGTCTTTATTGAAGTTTTTAAAGTCATTGAAGTTTCCTTTTTTCACAATGATGTCAGATGCAAGAAAACATAAAAACAAAGAACTATTGTACAAAAGCATTTATACAGTGCAGAAAAGTCTGTTGCTGTTAATAATATTTTTTGTATGATTTGATATGTAATCTGAAGAAGGTTAACTTTTTGTTTTCCTTTGTTTTTCATGACTTGCTTTCTGTCTTGTTTACTGCCACTTACTTAAATGAATAGACTTTCACAGTGAGGGATACAGGTTCAACCTAGAGCTTGACAGACTTGGTGGGAAAACATGTCAGTTGTGGGACCAAGTAATACAGTTAGAAAAACATCAACATATCAAAAATCCAGTATTATGCACCCTGAGTTTAAGTTTTAAAACGGACAGACAAAATAAGAGAGAAAAAATACAAAATGTAAATATTTAGACCCAGCATCTGCATCTTAACTTTAATCAGTCCTTGGAGAACTTAGATATGATTTTTTTCTCATATAGTTACAGTGTGTGATCACACTATTTATTTATTCATTTGTTTATTTTCGTCATTCATGGCATATTTTTTTTTGTTTCAACAATCATACATTATTCCTCCAGTAATGCCAATTCCTTGTTTTAAAATATCCTTTTTTAAATATACCGGTAATACCAACAATATAGTGTGTACAGTTCTTTTTTGTGAAAAATGATATCATTGCATATTTTTGCACCAGGTTCTGTTTCCATTCAAGCTATTTGGTCCAAATGATCTGTGATGTTTTAAAGAAGAAGTGCAAACATTTTAATGATATTTGTTGTTTCTCCTCTTGTCAACTTCAGGTTATTGCAAGTACAAATTTTTAAAAGGTTCAACAACTGATCTTAACAGTGAAAGTTCAAACTGTGGCTTACAGGACCAATATATTTTCCAGTAGCCCACAGAACATTCTAAAACTAAAGTAATTTGTGGTTCACTTAAGTATGTACATAAACCAAATCAATTTTCTTGAGAATGTTCTGCTAATCATCTTCAAGTCTCAACCCTTTCGTTAAAGTTCCCAAGCTTTTTCTCATGTTTTGTTTCAAATGTGGAGTTGAGCGTCTTTACTGAGTGTCTCTCCACTCTGCTACACAGAGCCTTTATCTCATTCTAATTTGGGACAGATTTAGCAGTAACCAGGACCTAACAGGCTCCCCTGAAACTGACTGACCTCACAAAAATCCTTGGAATGATTTGTTTTTGCCTCGTCAAACCACAAAGGGCGTAAAACATGATGTCAGCTTTTTTTTCTGGATTGGTTGTTTCAACTTACAAACTAACGCTGTGTTTATCAAAGTCGCCAGCTATCCATATTTGGTTCAATATATGTCCTTCTGTGATGAAATAGATGAATAAACAAGTGGAAAACCCTGATCTAGATCAACACTTCGATTGATTACTCCAGAGGATCAGCACTGATGTTTATTGTACGAGCAGGTAGCTGCACACTCCTGCATCCAACTATTTTGATATAAAAGGAGGAAAAACATCATGGTACTTTATTACAGAAACAATTTCATTCAAAGAAAAATTATTAGATTATCAATTACAATGTAATATCTGAAGCTAAATGGCTAACTGGAAGAGAGGATGACTGACTGCTTGAATAATAATTACTGTGAACAATAATTATTGTTTAAAGTAAGATGGGCAAAATCTACAAAGATAAAATAAATGTGCAGAAAAGTAAACAAACTATAAATATTTTATATAGTCTTGTTTTTTGGTCTTGAGCAAGAGCTGGACTGCCAACTCAAACTGTAGTCTGGACTCATAACTAAATGGAGATTAGCATACATTAGCATATGAAGTGGTCTGAGGACAGTTTGGCATTCAGCCTTTCTGTCCTCAAACTCTACAGACATGTTTCTGTTTTAAAAGTAAGACCTGCAGTAGAGAAGATTATAGAAAACAGAACTGCATCTCTCCCACTCCTGTCCATGAGGTGTTGTCAATGCCAGTATTTACAGCAAATCACTGAGAGTTTGTTTCTATGTCTGAACAGATTTCAGGAGCCAAACAAGCTGGGAGACCGGTGTGGCCTCTATGATGCAAAACAGTGAGTCACATCACCACAGTTTTTTTTATTATTATTTTACAATGTCTGGTTTTCAATATTTTCTTGAATGTTCAGTTATTTTATAAATGTGATGTTTAGCCATGGGGTGGCACAGTGGCACAGCAGGTACAGCATGTGCTTTACAGCAAGAAGGTTGCTGGTTTGATCCTCATGTCAGTCAGGTCCTTTCTGTTTGGAGTGTGCATGTTCGCCCTGTGCATGCCTAGGTTCTCTCTCCTCCCACCGACCAAAAACCTGTTTGTTCGGTAGACTGGTGACTCTTAATTGCCCTAAATCAATTACAACTATGAACCATTAGATAGGCTGCACATAGTTTAACATTTAGCTGATCATTTTGAAGCATCTATAATGATTTATCATTAGTTTAGAAACACAGCAATTAAAATTATATATTGAAACATTAGTAGTATATATGTTAAACTAAGAGAATAATGAGAAATCAGTAAAAAATGAGAAATATACAAGGAAAGCAATCTACTCAATATTTTTCTCTTTGGATAAAATCTGGTCTATCAGTAAATTATATTTTGATACCCTGACGGTTGATTTTCCTCTGTGACTTTCTGTGAGATTGTGTGTTCATCAGCCGTTGTGTGGTCTTGTGATCTTGCAGAATTGTTTTGTGTGTATGTTTGACCTTATAACTGTTTTTGTGTCCGTGCTTTGTTTTTTTTTTTTGTTTTTTTTTCAGACATTCAAGGTGTAAAAACCAGCTTCTGTGTTGTTATTCATTTAAACACAATCAAAGAAATGAGGGACAACTTGGCCCACTGAAGGCTAAATATACCCAAGTTACCCTTAAAATGAAAGAGCTCTGCTTACTTAACAGACTAACCCTGTTACTGTGAAGTCAGCAGGTTGAACTGACACTGAACTCTCTATTTTCTTTTTTTTATACTGCGGGACAAGAGGTCCACGCTTTCTGCAATGAAGGTGTGTGATTTTTATATATCCGTCTCTTTGCTCGTTTTCTTCATTCCACATTTCCTTCCTCTGATCAGCATCAATCCCACAATAGACAGCTTCTGCCCCTCACACCTTCACATATATTAAACAGTGACACTGCCAGGCTTTTGCTCCCCTGTAGAATCAGATTAAATGTTTCATCTGCAATGATAAAATGTAAAAAATGTTTTGGGGGTTTAATTCCTTTGCTGGATGACAGTAGTGATGGAAACGGGAATGAGAGAGATGGGGGGGGTTGATGAAGGAAAGGTACCACAGGCTGCTGACTACTTTGAGGACTTTAGCCTCTGCTCATGGAGTGTACAGACATAACCACTAGTCCTTCAGTGCTCTAATGAATTGTAATTCCAGACGGTGAATATGGAGCAGCTAGAGGTTGGTGAAGCCAAAGGTGGATCCAATATTCATTTTGCTAAAATCATTAGAGGGGATAAAGCAGCACAGGTCACATTATGAATTGATTGAAGTAAAAGAGGGTTCAATCAGTCGCTGCATTCTGCTCAGCATCTCACCTCCTCTCCTGACATGTAGATGCAGGTGTGTGAGTGTGGCATAGAGCTGATATTAAGCAGAACACTGTGTTTTCTTACATTTTTAACATTCTGGTTTTAGTATTAAGCACTAGAGCCATCACTATGACTTAGAGGTTAAGAAATGTTACAGACGTTCTTTTTACAATATGTGTTGCACTTAATGTCACTGATATGAAAGCATTCGACTAATGAAAGGACCAAATGGCTTTTTAAAAAAATTATTTAAGATACTTCAGAATATGTGATGTAGCGAGCAGGGGAGTTCATTTCTGTTTGGATTTCTGACTGTGTGTGTGTGTGTGTGTGTGTGTGTGTGTGTGTGTGTGTATGTGGAGCCCCTACTGTGACATGCTCAACATTGTCTTGAAGTGTAACTGTTGTGAAAAATTAACTGTAAAAACACCTTATGGGGTGCCTGGTGGTTTATCCCTGCAGTCCTCTCGGCAAAGTCCTTGGACAAGCAAGTAAACCTGAATCTGCTCTGGAGTGCAGACAGTGCATAAACATCAGTGTGAATGTGTAATTTACAACCAATGCCCAGCATAAAGTTTTTAAGACCATTTAGGGCCTTTGTCCAGCTTTGTTTAGTGGTTGATGGTGCCCTTTTTTTCTTTACAAACCCACTGCAGAGAGAAATAAAAGCCATATTTTGTGCATTTAGACAGTGTTTCTTTTGTTGCCATATTTTCTTACAGTGCCTGATGAGGGCAAACGGCTTATAACAGCTCAAAGCAGTTTAATAGGAGGAAAACACTTGGGTTTGGATTGTTTTGGGTTTTGTTTCATCCCTAACTTGCAGCATGTTTCTGCTCTTGCAGATGTTTTCCTCTTATTGAACTTAATCAAGCAGTTGTAGGTCATTTGCCCTCGTCAGCCACCATATTTTCTCATATCACAGCTTGCACAGAGTCTGTTTGACGTGAATCTGATGACAGCAGACTTGCTATTTAAGTGATACTCCTTATAAGACTAAATCTACATGTGTCATGTAGCTCTCTTAAAGCAAGTCTGGAATTACCTATGGCTTACATACCCTGGCAAAATGTGTGTGCACCAAGAGAGAGTGACCGAGGCATCAGATGAGCTGTGAGTGTAAATCAGACAGTCATGCACACAATGCATTTGCAACTGCCCTCCCAGCACTCGTGCTTGAGCTGCATATTTACATCTTTAGAGCAGAAAAGTGTCCCATCTTGTGTGCACAAAGCTTCTGAGGGTGTATCTGTTTATTCCCCTCTCTTAGAGTTATCTTGCTCACAGAGCTCTTTTCTGCCTGCTCAATCTGACTTTCAGTTGTGCCTGTCAGTGTGTGAGCACAGACTTCTTGTATCTCTGAATATGATTGGCTACAACTGCAAAGCCCCTCTCTGTCCCAACAGAATGTACTAAGCAGACAAAAAAGCTGCCTGATATCACTAACCCATTAATAGATACGTTGCTGCAAGTCTTGTCCAGGACACCCTTGTGATTGAGATTTTTATTCTAAAGTTTAATAAAATAAAAATAAGACAAGCAAAGAAGTTATGAAACAAGAGCACCTATTCCAGATAAAACATGCATATAGCAGATGTAAAAGTTATGTCATAAAACTATTACATTTTGGATGAAGACTTAATGAGGTGTTGGTTTAGTTTAAGACATAAGGGGTGGATGTCCAACCTCCCAGTTAAAGGACAGATTTTACCTCTGAACTACCTTGTAGTGATTCCTGGTTTAACATAAACAAAAACAGAAAATCTCAATGGACCATATTGTAAAGAAAGGTACTATAACAAAAATCTTTGTAAAAGGAAGCACTTTAATTGCTCATTAATATGCAACATTGTCATATATGAGTGAAGCTATAATGACATGCCTCATCACTGACTACCGTTGTTTCAAAGTTTTATTTCAATGTGTTTATTCATCACTAAGACCTTAAAATAAGTCAAAGTGGGTCTTAAAATAACTCATATTACCAGTCCACCTTGATGATAACCCTCCATATTAACACCATGAGTTGTATGAAATATGACAACAGTTAACATAAATGATAAGTTGATTTTTCATTTGAAGAACATGTTCATAATTGCAGTACACAAGTAAACAAAGTTAATTCAGGATCTTTGTTTAAGCTGTTCAGCAGCTTCTCCCAGGGGCTCACTTGCTGTGAGTGTGTGTATTGTGTGAGTGTGTGTATGTCACCAAGGGACACAGCCAAATTGACTCCATATGTCTCTCTATTAATTGAGTGTCAGTGGAGGGAAGCCTGAGTGTGCTCCTGTGGGAAATGACACTGTGATTAACATTTCTATGGCACAACCATCAACGCCTAAACACAGAGTAAACATGATGTGAAGCAGCATAGTGGAGAGTTAGGGGGTTAAAGTAACCCAGCAGCACACCCAAAGTCAACAGCCTCTGCAGGGCTGCGAATCTGACTGTAATTAAATTAAACAGGAATCAAGTTAAGAAAAACAAGATAGTGTGAACCATAGTGGGATAAAAACCATCACTCATTCAGGCATCAGGTTACCCATTTGTTTCCCAGTAGTGCTTTAATAATTTACAAATACAGGAGGAGACATTTAATAACATCAAAGTTAAGGTTACAAGATACTTAAATTCAAATACCTTGCATGGTAGATGTGAAGGAGAGGATATATTTGTGGATGAATTGGAAAAAAATTGTAATTATGACAAAAACAAGCTTTATCTTCACACAACTGGAGGGAAATTATATAAAACAGCATCCTTATATTCTTCTGCTCATGGGAGGCATCAGTTTGTTGGGACAAATTACTAAAGGGTATACGGTTCATGTAGCCAAACATCATCAGTAACTGTGAAACTGTCCACCAATTAAGTTTTGCGGGCATGAAGTTCATCAAATCATTTTGTTCTACAATGATTAGGATGATTTCTTACCACTTCACAGATTTTACAAAATAACCTTTAGTTTTTCTTTTGCTTTTTTTGTTTTACCTGTGATTAAAAAAAAAAAAAAAACAAGAAGGACAAGCAACACATATGAGCTAGCCACATAGTTGCCTAAAATCTTGAGATATGAGATATCAGTCAAGTCAAGATAAACACCATGGTTTCAAGATGTTAAATGACTACTTTTCTGTTTAAAGACAACAAAATGACATACAAATGGAGAGAAATATGCTAATCTTTTTGAAGTTTTAGAGAATAACATAACCTATTTAATGTAATCTCCTTTCTGGCCTTTGAACTAAGGCTACTTGAATGTCCTTTTGGTCTGTATAAACAAGGAAAGACTTTTTGTTCTTTTACCAGCACAATATAACAGAAGTCTTCACTGATAGTGACAAGTTAAAGGCCCTGGAAACCCACAAAGATGTTAGTAAAGAACCTTTGAGTTGACCCCTTCTCAGGATTATGTGTACATGTTGGAGATTGTTTGATAGCTCCACAACCTGTGAAGTTTGTAGAGTGTTGGTAAGGGGGCGTGTTGACCTGTTAATGTTTCAATTGGTCCTTAACTTGTGACATCATTAACTCTCACCATAGGCCCACCCAAGGCCACCCATCAGGGGAATTAAGGGGAATGCTTTCTGGGGCCCAGAGTCATGATGGTTATTAAAAACATGGCCTATCATAAATGAAGACCCTGGTTTCTCGTTATTGTCAACTTAAATACTCACAATTTCTTATCAAAGCAGAACAAACATTTATTTGTTTTGCCTATTTTAATACATTTATTAATGTTGTGAATATACCTGACCACTGGATTTAACAACGAGCACAATAATGTTTGACGTGTTCAGCCATAATTAGACCTCCAAGAAAATTTTGTTTTGGCTCCAAAGCTGCCAAAACCAAATCGACATGCACATGTTGATTTTATTATTGTCTCTCTTTCTATTTTTGGACTTTAATGACTTCCTTTGAGTCGCAAGCAAGCAGGTGGAGTTGAAATTTGGGAGAGAAAGAGTAGAATGACATGGGATTAAGGAGCCACAGCCACTGCTCCAACTAACCAGAATGATTAAAAACACCAGTGAGAGCGACCAGGGCATTAAATTCTTATATGTACAGATATAACTAATTTGGAATGATATTTCCAATTAGCCTATCAGATTAGTCCCTGATGGAGACTGTTTTTTTCTTTTCTTTATCAGTTTATTATCTACAAAATTAATTCTTCACTTTTTTGGGTCAAGTAAAACTGTACTCTAAACTGTGTTGATTAATCTAATCTTTGCCATAACTTTGGACACCCTCAGATGGTGAAGATTTTGTATCCGCACATGTACATGTCATTTCAACAACAACAAAATAAAGGAACAAATGAATAAAAACATGAAGAAATTGAAAAAATCTAGCTCCTCATATTTGTTGTTGCAGACCATAAACACTTTTTAAACCTTACTAGAGTGATACAACTAGGATAAAATGGAAGTGAGTGATGAGGTCAGAGGTTAGACATGTAACTCAAATGATGCTCTGCTGCTATAAATGTGCTAAACAAAAGCAAACATGAATTGTCTGACAGAAGTGCCTTTAATCTGTTTTAAAGGCAGTAAATCAGGCTTTGTCAGCACTTTTGAGTGTATGCTCAGAAATAGCTGTATTTCTTTCTTCTAGGAAACAGAGTTAATCAGGCAGGACAACTGAAATGCAGGTTGATATTTTACTTTAGCAGAGACTATAATATTGTCATGATCATATGGTTTTGTTTCCTGGCTTAAATTTATCCTCCTATTCAAATACAGTTAGATATGGAAGAATAAAGTCAAAGGAAGAGTTTTTTTCGAATGATATATCATAAAATAATACACTTTAATTGTTGTATTCACCTATTTTAATGCCATTTCAGGCCCCTCCTGAATGTGTATGTGTGTGTGTACATGTGTTTGTGTGTGTCTCTGTCTGTGTGGTGGCTGGTTGTATGATTTATTAATGTCCCGTTGAGAGGTTTATAAATCTGCAATATGCTTTCCCCACAGAGCCATTAAATGACAATAGACAATTGATTCAGTAAATCCCTACTTAACCTGCACAGTGTCACAGCACAGGCAGCTGCCTGCGTCTGCTGCTCACAGAAACATGCCTGACCTGTGTCAGAAGGCAGACACACAGAAGCCCTCCACAGAAACAAACAACAATAAAACCAGCTTTTACTAAATGTAAGCACCTGCTAAAAGAGGAGACTATACATGATCCCATATGAAATTACATTAACTGAACTCCAGTTCACTGTGATCTGATTTGATTACCTGAGAAGACAAACAGTATGAAGCGTTTTTATATTCATAATGAATGTGAGCTTATTGGCCACCTGTTTGTAGCACATAGTGTGTGTTTCATGTGTTGAGGCCATGCTCCTTACAGTCTTCCAGAGCTCAAGTCTGACCCTGACATCCTCCCCTTGTCATTCCCCAATATGTTCTCACACATTTACTGCCTTTAACTACAAAAAGAGATGCAAATTATCCTTAAAATATTTCAAACTAGCACTTGAATCAGGGAGGACATTTGTGCAAAGTGTGACAGAAATATCTAAAAGTATTTTTAAAGGGTGTAAAGGGTGCATTTGAGGCTCCATAACCTTGAACCATGACCTCCAAAATTCAATTAGTTCATCCCTCAGTCAAAAGGGACATTAGTGCAGTTTGCAGAGAAGTGCTTTTGAGTTATCATGTTCAGAGGCAAGCGATGATCATGAGGCCTGCGGGGAATGACCCTTGACCACTGAAGTGTAATTTGTTCAATATTGTGTGGATTTTAGTACAAAGTTTAAAGAGTGATAATGTTAAGTAGCATTTAAGTTTATAGAATTTTAAAAATATATCAATTGAATGTGTAATTATCAGTGAAATCATGTCCATTACAGTGACTGCATCTTCTCTAGCCACAGTAACTGGTCAAGGGAACATAGATAGATCTGGCAACATTTGCGTGTCAGACAAATATTAATTTTAGAAACAAATAATTAAACTAGAATTATATGTCATGCCTGCAATACAGTTGTTTCCGACATCTGTGTTGTGTGGTTGGACACCAAATTGACATTTCAGTGCATGCCTTTACACTTTGCTTTAACAATGTCAATGTGATTAAACCTTTTCAACAAAAAAGCATCCTGTTTTTTTTTTCTTTTGATGCATGCTAATATGCACATTTAGCTGGTAGACTGTGACAAACTTTAATGAGTGCCATTATGTGTGAGCATTTACAACAGTGGTTTCCAAAGCTAGTGGGAGTCCGCAATCTTGGGCAGTTTATTTTTAATGATAACTATCTATTTAATTTTGAGGGGTTCCAGGCTTTAAATTTAGGATCTGGTCAACAAACAAAAAAAAAACAATCCAGTTGAGGGTACTGAAGACCACTTTCTTATGTAGTCTGATGTATTGTATATCAAATCGTCATCAGTACACATTGACTTACACTCAGAACCAACACTGAGGATTACAGCTTTGGATCAGATTACTCGTGTGATGTTAGCACAGGGTGAAAACAGGGTCAGAGAGTCAAGTACCTTGGTCAGAGGTAAAACATAAGTCAAGCAAACACATGTCATTAACCCAGTTGAATAACTTGAATGATGTTAACTGACATTATCTACATTATGAATGTAATGTGCATTTGCTTTTTTTAACCTTGATTTCACAACAAAGATCTAAATTATAGTCAATTTTCCCACAATCTAGTATGACCTTGAAAAGAAAAACCTTCATGATTAAGCATATACCAAGTAAAAATATTTTGATCACGATTTTATTGACTGATTTTAAGTTACATCTCAAGAGACTATCGAAATTCCAAGTGTTATGTGTGCATTAAAAATGATATCAGCTTCCATAACATACAAAGCGTTACTTTATATTCGGTATTCTTTAATCTGCTTAAATTTATGCTGCCCCCCACCCCCCTCACCCCACCCCACCCTTTCAGTTTGGCATTTTAATGCTTTGTATTTAGAATTAAAAAAAAAATTCCCTGCTGGTACTTTTACTTCCTTAAAACATAGTGATTTTTAAGACAGTAGATACAGGTCAACAAACTGCCAGAAGAAAACTTTTCTTTTTTGTTTTATATATATGTGTGTGTGTGCAGGTCACAGTGGAGTAAACCAGCTTGGAGGTGTTTTTGTGAATGGGAGACCTTTACCTGATTCTACCAGGCAGAAGATAGTGGAGCTGGCACACAGTGGAGCCCGGCCCTGTGACATCTCCAGAATACTACAGGTAATGCTATCAAGGTATCTTATTCTGACATTGACCTACACGGTGTTGAGTTCACACAGAACATCACACATTTCATCATGTATACTTTTTCATGAAATCTTAAAGTCATGCATTACTTTAAGATTTCATCCACAATAAACACTGAAAATATAGTGATAAAAGGTCACAAAAAAAAATAAAACTTGATCTTGAAGAATTGAAAAGTTAGACTGAAATAATAGAGCAATACAGATGCTGAACATTAAGAGATGATCAAACTATAAAACAGTGTCAAGCATAGCATTCCCATAAGCTTGCACAAAAAAGTAAAACTATTTTTTGTATCATTTCCTTATGATAACAAAAACAATACTACTACTAATAAGAAGAAGAAACACAATATACATCTAAATAGGGATCAACTTGTTTTCTAAGTTTTGATAAAAACATGCTGATGTCTTTAAATAAATCATTGAGAGTAGATTTAATTTATCAAACCAAACCCATAGATATTAATAATACTGCACCCTATCTATATCACAGTTTGAGTTCTCAATACTGTCATAAATAATGTACCTTAATTTAGAAAAAAAAACTCTATAATGGATTTGTACATTTCACAACCATTATTTAATAAGGACAGTGGTTTAAACAAGGTTTTAAATGGTAACTGAGGATCAAGAATGGCATTATGCGTTGGTAAGCCAAAGCATTAAGTAGCATCACAAAGTGCTTTTATTCAGATTCTTTCATTTTCAGTGAGCTCTCAACATTTTGTTTAGAACAGTTTATAATGATTAATGAATACTTAAGTAGGTAGCTAAATTTTAGCAATTTTAGAAATTTTTCAAGGTTTTTGATACTACCAGAGTTTTAGTATCCATTTGATTATCCCCACACTCATCTATCAAAAAGATTTCTTATGTACAAACCAATCAATGTGTCACATGTGTGTTGTTTTAACTATAGGTGTCTAACGGTTGTGTGAGCAAGATCCTGGGCAGATACTACGAGACCGGTTCAATCCGTCCTCGAGCCATAGGAGGGAGTAAACCCAGGGTGGCCACTCCAGAGGTGGTGGGGAAGATTGCTCAGTACAAGAGAGAGTGTCCATCTATTTTTGCCTGGGAGATTAGAGACCGACTACTGGCTGAGGCAGTCTGCACAAACGACAACATACCCAGTGTAAGGCCACCTCTGCTTATGTGCAAAATCTTGTTTGATGGAGGTTTGTGCAGGACAATATGGTCAAAACCCTTGCTTGTTACCTTGCTTTGGCAAATACAGGGTTAAAAAAAAAGATGGAAATAGCCACACTTTTAAAAAGCACAGACACCTTCACAATTGCTCTTACTTAAATTGAATGTGATTTTAAAAACGCAGTATCATTTGTAGTAAATTAAGTTTGGAAAAAGAGAATTTTGCTGAGAAATGTTACAGTAAAACACACCTGCCTTGCCCTTCCTCCCACTCGGTTTAATGGGTAACCATGTTTATTATTTCGCATGGACTACAATGATCACACAGTTTAAGGTTGGCAAAGGTGGGTTGTTCTAGTGAGCCACTATAGAGTTGTAAAGGCTGTAACATCAATCCTGCAGGTCGTGGCAGCTGGTGGTGTAATATCTCAGAGAGGGCAGGATGTACATTTTAGCTTATTTATTTCAGGAGAGACCTAACTGTAGATAATAATAATTATTTAATTCAAAGTTTGTATGAATTATATATGTGCAGATTTCTTTTGAGATAACCCTGGTTCATATATTTGTTTTTGATGACTGCTAGAGTATGTTTACAGCCACTAATGTTTAAAAACCCTCCTGTTTTCGCATACTGAGTTCCTCTGGTTCAGCTGTATTTACTCTCTGTCTGAGATTCTCTCTTAGAACTCCCACCTCTTTAAGGCTCTCTACCCCATGTGGGCCCAGTCCGCTGTTGTTTAACAAATCAGCAGCTCTGCGGTAATTGGTCAGTCCAGTGCTGCCTGGCATCATATTGTCAACACTGCTGCATTCATTCTACCATCTCTGCTCTGGACTGGGCTTTCTACCCTGAGCCACTGAGCTTAAACTGATGACGACACAACTGTACAAAAGTTTGGAGAATGACACAAATATCAATTTTCACAAAGTCTACTGCTTCAGTTTTTATGATGGCAATTTGAATATAGTCCAGAATGTTATGAGGAGTGATCAGATGAAATGCAATTAATTGCAAAGTTCCTCTTTGCCATGAAAATGAACTTAATCCCGAAAAAACATTTCCTTTGCATTCAACCCTACCACAAAAGGACCAGCTAACATCACTTAAGTGATGCTCTTGTTAAAACCGGTGAGAGTTGATGAGGACAAGGCCGGGGATCAATCTGTCATGCTGACTGAGTTTGAATAACAGACTAGATGCTTTAAAAGGAGGGTGGTGCTTGAAATCATTGTCCTTCCTCTGTTAACCATGGTTACCTGCAAGAAAACACGTGCAGTCATCACTGCATTGCACAAAAAAGGCTTCACAGGGGAGGATATTGCTGTTAGTAAGATTGCACCAAAGTTAACCATTTATCGGATCATCAAGAACTTCAAGGAGAGAGGTTCAGTTATTGTAAAAAAAAAAAGAAAGGAAAAAAAAAAAAAAGATGGCTTCAGGGCACCCAAGAAGGTCCAGCAAGCACCAGGACCATCTCGTAAAATTCATTCAGCTGTGGGATCTGGGCACCTCCAGTGCAGAGCTTGCTCAGGAATGGCAGCAGGCAGGTGTGAGAGCATCTGCACACTCAGTGAGGCGAAGACTTCTGGAGGAAGGCCTGGTGTCAAGAAGGGCAGCAAAGGAGCCACTTCTCTCCAGGAATAACATCAGGGAGAGACTGATATTCTATATGCTAAAGGCACAGGGACTGGAATGCTGAGGACTGGGGTAAAGTCATTTTCTCTGATGAATCCCCTTTCAGGTTGGGGCATCTGGAAAGAAGCTTGTTAGGAGGATAAAAGGTGAGCGCTACCATCAGTCCTGTGTCATGCCAACAGTAAAGCATCCTGAGACCATTCATGTGTGGGGTTGCTTCTCAGTCAAGGGAGTGGGCTCACTCATAATTTTGCCTAAGAACACAGCCACGAATAAAGAATGGTACTAAAAAATCCTCCGAGAGCAACTTCTCCCAACCATCCAAGAACATTTTGGTGAAGAACAATGCTTCTTCCAACATGATGGAGCACCTTGCCATAAGGCAAAAGTGATTACCAAATGGCTCAGGGAGCAAAACATAAAAATTTTGGGTCCATGGCTGGGAAACTCACCAGACCTTAATCCCATTGAGAGTTTGAGGTCATCCTCAAGAGGCGGGTGGACAAACAAACACCTACAAACTATGACAAACTCCAAGCATTGATTATGCAAGAATGGGCTTGTTACATAAACTTGATGTATTTGTCAATAAAAGCCTTTGACATTTATGAAATACTTGTAATTCTACTTCGGTATATCGTAGAAACATCTGACAAAAAGGTCTTAAAACACTGAAGCAGCAGACTTTGTGAAAATTAATATTTGTGTCATTCTCAAAACTTTTGGCCACAGCTGTAGGATGTCACACTGGTGGGGGCCAGAGGAATGAACCATTTCATGCTAGAACTGGCACCATAAACATGGCGAAAGGAAGAAGTCTCGATGCTTGATGACTTTATGTCTTGTTCGCAGAAGTGCTCCATCACATTGAGGAGATATGTAAAACACACCAAAGGAAACATAAAACTAACAAAAACCATAATATGGGCTTTTTAAAGGGGAAGTGAGGGGAGCAGCAGGATGGATTTCAGCCTTGTGGAGCCTACACACTGGAGGCACTGATGAAGGACACAGAATGAAATGAGGAGTAGACTTCTGAGGAGCTTGCCTTGGACACTGATGAGATAGACTGGAGTTTTCTTGGGTTGAGAGAGACTTGCCTTCATCACACTGAAACGACAGACTGACTGTGGGGGACAAGAGAACTTATTTTAGAAAAAGTCAAGCAAGGCAGTGACAGAATCTTGATGGTGCATTGCTTGAGTGAGTAAACACCTTGAATCAGCTGAATGCAAAAGTGGAATGACAGGAAAAGTGCAAGGGAAAGAAATCAATGAGTAGAGACGATGAATGAATGGATGAATGAATGACCACACAACAGTCTTCCGTCTTGAACTTAGGTTAAGCTAAGTTTGATGCCAATGCAGAATCAAAGATAGTAATCAAATGTGTAATAACTTAAACCTCTGTTTCAACCAACAAAATAAATAATTTCTGACAGAAAGACATGCTCAGTGGGTTTCAAAGTATCTCTGCTGTCTATTACTACAATTGTGTCAATAGACAAACATCGATGGCTGTGGGCTGGATGAGTGTATTCCAGATGTTTAAGTGAATGTGGGACATTACACCTGTCAGATATTGATACTAAATGGAGGGGGATTCATCAGTGCTTCATTGTACTTCAACTTCACTGACTAAACAGTTTTTTTTATATTTCAGAAAGAACAAGAGATGCAGCTCTAGTTCATCAGTACTTGGTTTGTTTGTTCATGTCATTGGAAAATGCTTTTTACAACAACCAGCGATGTGGAAATAATAGACCTCATTAAATCTCTGAAGTCTGTCTTGAAATAGACACAATGAAGCTGACTGGAGGTTGGCTGTGGGTCATTAATAATTTGATGGAGTACAGGCAGTACAGATAATCATTTCTCAGGTTCTTCCAACAAACCAAATTCTGTTTATCTTGTGTTTTTCACCAGGTTTCTTCCATCAATCGAGTGCTCAGGAACCTGGCCAGTGATAAACAGCAAATGGGCACAGTGGGAGCTGAGGGGATGTTTGACAAACTCAAGATGCTCAATGGACAAACTACCTGGGGAGCACGCTCGGGATGGTACACCGGGACTACAATCACTGCTAATGGTATAGCACCTACTCAGACTGCTGCTACTATATGTACTAACACTACTCACTACCAGTTCAGACATAGTTACATACCCCAACACTACAGCTACTGCTACCCTACTGAAAGCCATACATCACATCTGCAGTAACAAGAAATGTTACTGCAGATGAAAATGTCCTTTTATGGATGGCCTTAGGTTTAGAACGTCAGTGTGTGTGATCATATGTGAGGTGTTTGGTTTGTTTCTGTGGCTCTATTGCTGGCTCAGAGTCAGATATAAATAACATGGATAGCATTTCAAAGCTTACTAAATTATTAAAAGATACATAGAAGACTTGAATTGTATACTATCAGTGTTGTTGCTGCTGTATAAACGTCAGTAAAAGTCAAAGACTTCATTGTGAGTGCTGATGCTTCTGTCATTTGGCAAATTACATTTTTTCGAGTCAGCACCGACACCAAGGGAGTTGTTCCTTAAGTTGAGCATGTGACTACCTCTCTAGAAGTTTGTACGATCGATGCTTTAGACAGCAAGTGATTTTGTCTGGGTTGTTTGACCGAAATACTTTTTATGTATCTTTTTATTAAAACCATGTGAGAGGTTGGTGATCTCAATTCTCAGTAAAAAAAACAACTGTGATCCAGAAGATATAGTATTAGTCATTGTATCATGTAGCAGCCATGGTCATCTGCCCTCTTGAAAAACTGACCCTTAATTCCTTTTAAACGTAAGAGTTTAGAGTAGACGTGATCAGCCTCCTCTGCACCATTTGCCATATGATGTAGACTCATATGTTGCTGCCTCTCCTCCTGTACCCAGGGATTACTACAGTGAAACAAAGTCATGCTATACTGCCACGACTGCTGCCTCCCCTTCAGTCTGGAGCATGCATGTGTGTGATTGTGTGTGTCTGTATGGAGGAGGTAGAGGGGGTGTCTCCCCTCATTTGTGTCTCTTTCTGCCTGACTGACTGTGACACTGAGCAATGGCTTCATTCTGTTTTGCAGTCTCTGTCTGCTGGGGATAATGAATAATTAGGCTAGCACCACAAATAACATGAGTTCCACAGGGAGCGGGAGTCAAGCTCCCGTCTGCTCACAAATCTCGGCTATGAAGTGCCCTGTGCCTTCAATCATCTCTTACTTACACGCATGGCTTACTTTCATGGATCTGAGTATTACATATTGTATTGTCTAATCTGTTCAAGCAGGGATTTTAGTGAAATGATATAGACAGAAGTTTATTGATTCATTTGTTATTACTAATAAACCAGTAGAGACAAAGTAACACAGGATAGCAAATTCTTATATTACAATGACACATATCTTAAATCCTTCAAACTTAAAGTTGTTTTTCATGTGAGTTACATAAAAACACAGTTTAATGGATCATGTAACAAATATATGAAGTCATATGAAGATCCTCATTTTAAAGAAGAAGCGGGTCTATCACCTGGCAGCTTGATGCCAAATGTCTTAAATTGTTGAGTAGATATGTTGAGAAATTAAATGAAATGACATCACAAACACCTTTGAGGAAGAGAAGCTACTATAGAATTAAAGTAGCTCAGAATTACAATGACAAAGGAAGAAAACAGAACTCCACTGGGTCATTTTTGATCTATTTATGTATCCAAGGGTTAACAGTGCAGGGGGTACATTTTTTTGAGAAATAGTATGCCTTCGAACAGGGTTTTCAAAGTCTGTGGATGAATGGGCTTTCCCATTAAGAACATAATGTCTGTTGTGCCCCCCAATGCAAATAGAGTTTCAAAAATATTTTCAATAAGGACTTATTAATATTTTTTAATTTTTAATTAAGAAAATATCACACTCTCAAGATAATATCTATGTCCCATCTTTGGGCTTTTTCTCTTTTAGCCCCTTACTTTTACATCACTGAATTCTACGCTTTTGAGATTTTTGGCCTGCATCATTCAAAACTAAACAGGGGAACAAAAAAATAAGCCTCAAAAATGATCATCTTAAATATAGCATTAATTATTTGTCTTTTTCTTTTGAAAATAAACTAATTGCCAATATATAGCCAGCAACTCTTAACAGTTGACAAAGTTATTGTAGTATTGTATGGAAGTTTAAAATTCTGCATGAAAATCCTGTTTTCACAACTCTGATATCTTTGACTACATTATTTGAAGAAAGACAACTTATTTTGCTTTAACCATTTAGTTAAAAAAAAAAAAAGTATTTTAGATGGGTGAAGAAAAGAAAGAAATACATGTCATGCCGAGCAAAAGTTGTGTATCAGCTGCAAAAAAACATCAAATGTTTGCTGAATGATACAAGCAAAGATGGGCATCAATGCAATATTGCAGTTGATCATAACCCAGAAGCACTTTTAAAAATTCTCTTGTCCAGCAGTCAGTGTGTCACTTAAGTTCTCTGATCCAGAATAAAGAAGATGGTCTTATTGTTAACTTTACCAAAGGTCGTGGATAGTCTAATCAAACTGAACCTCAACATATTTGATCAAACATTCCTATTTATGTGGCAGTACTGCTGATTAAAGCTGAACTATTTACTTAAGTATTCTCTGTTCTGATCTTTTTGCTGATTCAGATTCATCTCTGATCATGATTTCCATTCTGTCTTAAATACTGCAGAGTGTCCACAGGCAGACGGAGGAGAGAACACAATCTCAGTGAGCTCTAATGGAGAAGACTCAGAGGAGACTCAGATCAGACTTCAGCTAAAGAGGAAACTGCAGAGAAACAGAACGTCTTTCACTCAGGACCAGATAGAGGCACTGGAGAAAGGTAACTACTGTTATAATGTTAACTGAACCTACCGGAATCTATACATTAACATGAATGTGATATTAACTCTTGTGTGCTGTGAAGTTTTATATCTTTGGTTAAGTATTCTGGTTCACTTGTGCTTGCATATTGGGTAAAATGGAATCAAATTGGTTAGATTACAAGCTGCATGTTTTGGTTTAAAAAGCATGATTTGTCAGATAAGCTTGTTTGCTATTTTGTGGTGCAATGGCTCAAACAAACTCTGGTGTGAACCAAAGAACCAAATCCTGTTCAGCTTGTAAATGGGGGACATAGTTCCCCTCCAGGTGCACCAGAGCATGGTTTGTCATGGGTGGGACTGTGATTTGAACTAAGCAAGGACCAAAGAAAGGAAATGAACCAAAAAGCAATGCATTGTGGGTTGAATTTGGTTATTTATTTGTTATAATTATTGGCTCTATCAATTTCCTTTTAGTTTGCTGCATGTGGCTGATTTTCGTGTTTCTAGCATCAAGAGCCTTTCCGTCTTCTTGCAGGTGAAAGTCCACATGTATGTTCTGGATTTGCTCAAACAATGCTCCAGTCGATATGCCAGTTTAACTTGACACAACCTTCGAACAACTGAGTTAACATTTTATGGGTGGAAATCCTGCCAAACTGTACTGAGCTGCAAGAGGCCGTTCCTGATTGTATTTATGGGTGTTCAATTTTTAGATGAGGACAAAGCCTCAGCAACCAAATTTTAGAAGTGAGAAAGAAGGTGTTTTGAGAAATTTCTGTAAGTGAATATAGAGTTTCTCTTCTTCCTATATAGCAAACATAAATGCCATGCCATCAAAATGCAGAGAATGATGCAGACATTGATCAGTCTGAGATAAGGACAATAGTTTAACCAAGGCCTATTTTCATCACTTGTAAAACATACTTAATGTACTAAGCAAACAACACAGGTAAAGAGAAGCTTGTGGTCATGAAAGGGCAGTCAGTGAAGCTGAAAGCTTGGAAATACAGCAGATAAAATGTCGGTAATGACTGCATGATTATACAGATAAAAAAAAGAATGAGACATCAATCATGAAACTTTTAATTGCGCTTCGTAACTTTCACATCCAACAGAGAAGTTAATTAAGTTCATTGTATTCCTGAGGCTGTTATGAAGGACATTAAGGCCCTGTCTACACACAGACGAAAATGTTTTCGCACTGAAAACGTTCTCTGTAAAGACGGAATCATTTCAAGAAATGTGTCTGTCCACACAAAAACACTATAGTACATATACCAGGCCTGTAAGTGGTGGTGTAATGCTGGTGCAGACAGACACCAGCAAAACCAGTGAAGAAGACATGGAACGTGTGCATAAAAATGGGAATGTAAACAAAAACTGGCATCTGCTGTTCTCCGTGTCCTCTTGTTGCTCACAGTGGTTGTAGAGGAGCAGTGGATTTTGCTGTAAAGCCAAAACATACTCAGTAGCTTCTGCAGCAAGAATGTGACACCATTTTCTGCCATTGCTGTCAGGGTTTCATGGATGCAGCGTAAGCAAGAGACGGGGCTATGACATCATCAGTTTCTGAAGCTATCTGTATTCATTAAACACATGGAAATTCAAGTCAAAAATGTGCATTTTCGGGCCCCTAAAACGTCATTTTGGTGTGAACGAAACACCTATGTGGTTCATAAAAACTTGTGCATATACCTGAGTTCATCCCCGTGTGGACGGCCCCAACTGACCTCTGTCGCATGAGGATGAGTGCCTGACAGTCACAGCACACACACACACACTGTGACAGGAATGACCATACAGAGGGACCATGTCTGTGTGTTATACATGTTGTTTTTCAGGTGAATCAGTAATTATATTACAGCTGTCCAAATCTCAGTTTCCTCAATAATAGTTACGGCCATGTGTGAGAGTTTGCAACCAGGTAATAAGGATGCTAGTTGTTGGTCTGAGAGCAAAGTCGGGGGGCTTCAATCATCTATGGCAGCTATTAATTTACACTCCATTAACATCAGAACAATTATTTATGTCATGTTATGACTCCATTGCTTCTTGTTTCAGAATTTGAAAGGACACACTATCCAGATGTGTTTGCCCGAGAGCGCCTGGCCAACAAAATAGACCTCCCAGAGGCTAGGATACAGGTAAAATAAACATATTCAATTCCAGTGTTAGATGTGTCATACAATTCCAGCATTTACCTATCTGCAGTGAATGAGAACCAGTTAAAGATAACATTGAAGATAGCTCTTACTGCTTATGGACATTTGGTTAAAATATCTTTAAATGCAAATTGACTGATTTGATGACAGCTTTAATTGTTCCTCCTGTCCACACTGGCTGTGTATCAAACACTGGAAAATCCAATCTGCTTCACGTCTATAGGTTAGACTTTCAGCAAGTTTTAAGAATATGTTGAATGACTGAATGTATAGTTTAAGGATTTTGTTAAAACATTAAGCTAAAATGTTCAAGAAACAATTTATCCACAGCCAGTATTATCTGGAAAACTGATCTCAGTGTTGTTCAAGACACCTTTAGTAAAACCATCACTCCTATTGCTTGTGCAGGTCTGGTTTTCCAACAGACGAGCAAAATGGAGGAGAGAGGAGAAGCTAAGAAATCAGCGCCGCCAGGTCTCAAACTCTTCCAACCATATACCCATCAGCAGCAGCTTTAATTCCAGTGTTTACCAGCCTCTACCCCAACCTACCACACCAGGTAATTACCGGGAATCACTTCAAATAAATAGCCACATACTGACTTACATTCACTGTTCCTCATTTATCATTCTGGTATTGAAACCTGCATAGATTTTTGGGAGAAGAAATCATTTAACATCAGCTCCCACTTGTGATACATCAAACACGCTGCGTATCTGGCCAATTTAGCTTGAGGATAAACCAGGTGTTATGTATGTGGAGACTGAAAAGAATCGCTATTAAATAACACACTCCTAAATATTCACAGATAAGCCCAGAATTTATGACATAAAGGGACTTATTATGGTGCAACAAAAGGAAACTATTTGACAGGGAGTCAAAGATACTATCTCATCACTTCTAATAAAATAAATCTACAAAGAATGATGAGACTGAAATCCAAAGGCGAAACTTAAACTATGTTCTACTGCTGCAGTAAAACAGAATACAAATACGAGTTGTGTGACCGAAGTCCATTTGCCATTAATGACCAGATGGGCTGACACAATGACTCTCAAATAAGTAGATCTCCTCTTTGTTTTTGATTGTCGCTCATCATCCCCATAAACAAACAATCTATATTCCCTTTATCTGCTAATGTCATCTCTTCTCCAACCCTGTGTCTTTATAGTGTCCTTCTCATCAGGATCAATGTTGGGACGGTCAGATCCAGTTATGTCCAACAGCTACAGCCTTCCAGCCATGCCCAGCTTCAGTATGGCAGCCAGTCTGCCTATGCAAGTAAGATTATATGAAATAGCTTGTTGACAATGGCTTTTCCTGTGCAAACAATTAAAACCTCCTACATTTAAATGATGACAATGACATCAATATTAGGCTGTAATTACGTGGCTTAAACATCACTGTCTGTCTTGAAGTAAATGTTACAGTGAATTATTTTTGCAGTTTTAATTGATAATATTCATTTCTGTTCAGGCATCCAGTCAGACCTCTTATTCCTGCATGCTGCCTACAACCCCGAATGTAAATGGAAGAAATTATGAGACATATACTCCTCCACACATGCAGCCACACATCAACAGTCAGCCGATGGCTTCTTCTGCAACATCATCGACAGGTGAGAAGCAACTACAGCTACAGTTTAATACTGAACATGCCCCTCAGTTTCTTATGTCTGTGTCTAAGGGATTTATGCCAATTCTGTTTTTGTTTTTAAATTATTCTTGATAAAAAATTGGCCCTTTGTCAAGACCTACCCTTTGAGGAAGGGATCCCTGATCAAGCACCACCTTCCTTAAGAACTGTAACTAGGTTAGACAAAATATTTTGTTGCTGTCTCTCTTCCCTTTAAAACAATTGAAGAAACATTTTGCCTATCTTTCAATTCATGTTTAATTCATTTTGCACTTTTCTGTACTTGGACTCAGTGAAAGAATAAAGACAAAACTTCAGTAGGGTGTATAAAGAAAACTCAAAATTAAATGTATGAATATGTTAAGATAATTTAAAGTATTACTAAATATTTTAGAGTGGGAGGGATCTAATACTGGCTGTTCACATCAACAAAATGCTTTATTTTTTCTGCAAAAAAAAAAAAAAATTCCACAACACCAACTTTCCATTGTGATTTTCAGTGCTAATGTAACAAAATTCATTTAGCAATATTATCACAATGTAAAACGTCCAACACAGATTCCTGAGAAGGCAATGGCTGCTTGGAGAGGAGGCTCTTTGAAGATTGGTTAGTCAGCTGACCAATCAGAGAGCACAAAGGTTAACAAAGCACAAGGTGGGACAATGATGTACCTTCATGAATCAGAATCAGAAAAACTTCATCAATCCCCGAGGGGATATTTGGTTGTTTTAATTGCTTTTATACACAGTACAGAAATAAGTGACAGTTTTCTGTGCATTTGTGCCTTCCATTTACACAAGAACGCTGCCCGGAGTTCCTGAATCCGCAAACTTTTGAAACCAGGGTCCAGAGTGAAAATTTTTGGAAATGTTTTGGTATCAGTCTCCATGTAAACAGGAATCAGCGTTTTCAGGGAAAACGATGAGATTAAGTTAGATTAAGTTTGCGTGTCTATCTAAGAACAACAACAACAACAGCTTTGGCTGTCTACCAACCAACATGTGTGCTGCTTACTGTGCTCGGTTTGTTATCGAGACAAAAATATCCACACATATTTGTTGTCCAGACAAAAAACTCCTGCGTCTTTGTGCGTCCAATCGCCATTGTTGTTCATGAAAAGTTTGTCTTCACCAGAAAGAATACACATGTTGTCGCACTGATGTTTCACTGCAAACCTACATCGCCAACTACTGGCCTGGCATGCACGCTACAGCATTTTCACTGTTTTTTGCAGATCCATGTGAACACGCATTGTTTTCACATCGTCTCCATGTGAACACAGAGCACTTTTGAAAACACAAAGGAAAAACCTTTCCATTTCTGTGACAACGTTGTGTAAATTGGGCCTGAGAGTGATGGCCACAGGCAAGAATGACCTCCTGTGGTGCTCTGTAGTGCTCCTGTGTTTGGCCAGCATTCCCTGGGGACATTGTGAGTACTTGTCCAAAATGTCTTGCAGCTTAAGCGGAGTACACACTTAAGGATTATTGGGCTGTTTTGTCCCAACTTTCCACCTTCCTGACCAAAGACAGCAAACACCTGATTACCTTATGTCTTATAAGATTATCCCGTAAGATTATCCTGTGATCTGAGGTGTGTTAAGAGTGCATTTGTCCCGATAAGCTCCAAAACGGTTCGGGCCGACAATTGTAAATATTAAACTTGTTCAATATTTACGACCAAAAATCTTTGTGTGTGGGGAAAGCCGATGACTCCAGAGTCATGACTCTGTGAATTGTGACGTGGAACAGAATGTAGCCAATCAATGAACAGAGCCATACTCTCTTCCACAGCTCTGTGAGGAACAAGGAAGCAGGCATAAATGAAAAACAAGCACGGCTGACCTGAAACATAAACACAAAGTTTGGTGGACCTCAGGAGCAGAGGACCAGCTCTTGTGTTCATACTGTCTTCAGGATTCTTTCCACAGTCTTTTATTTTGTCTGCGATTTTTCGTCAAAAATAGTTCCAAGACCACCATCATTCCCTCTACTCGTTTGTCCTCTCCTATGTTGCGTGTTGTGTTTTTGTGGTTGTTGCCATAGACATATACGTTTATGGTTGTTGCTTTGTTTTTCTTCTTCTTCGTATTTGTTAGATTACGTTTGATCAGGCAAGATTTCTGGCTTGGAGGACTAGATTGTAGACTGGTAGTGGGACAGAATTGTTATGTGTGTGGTGTGCTGTGTTGAGATTATCGAAGAACACCACACACAGTACGATCAAAACTGTTCAGTGCCTGATTTTTTTATCTTCATGTGTGGGGTCTCTAACAGATAAAAAATTCTCTTCAGATTTGGAAAATCCTGATGTGTGGACCCCGCTTTAGACAGCATCCTCCTCCCCCAACACTGCTGCCATGGAGTCCAGCTGCAACCCTATAACACCACTGGTCTTGTGGATCAAAAACCACAAAAAACACCTTTGTATAATCAGGCAACTTTTCTTCCAATCCCTTTGTGCTCTGCTGTCCTCCTTGTTCCAGGAATATGTGCTGTGCAAATAGAAAAATGGTGTCTTGTGTCCCGAATCGAGCTGTGTTCCATACTTTTGACAGCTTGCTACACACCACATCAAAATTTGGTCTGATGAGTTATTCACCAATTAAATGTTGTGTCATCAACTAGTCCAACTATAAAGTAATCCCATTCCGACCTTTTTAGTTTCTGTATCTGGAACTGTGAAGCCTCAATAGCTAACTTTCCGTTTCAAAATAACCCTTTAACCTTCATCTATCCATCCATCCATCCATCAATCCATCCATTCATCCAAACATATGTACATACATACATACATACATACATCCAGTGTTCCATTCATTGTCCTCTGCTTGTGTGGATGTTATTTACTGAACTGTATTAAAGAAGGCTCAATGTCCTTGTCTCGAGCAACTATTTTCAGCTTCTCCTGGAGGTTCAGGCCAGACAGATGTAAAGGATAAGGTGCTCAGGCTTTCTTTTATGAAGCCTGAACCACTTAAACTCACTCTGTTTAATGCAAAGGTTTAGTCACTCCCTCCAGAAGGCTGAGCTTAGTTACCTCTCAGAGTACACTTATGAGGGCCACCTTTTCCATATTATCATTATTTGGATTCTACCCAAAGCTTGTGACCATATTTGACGGTTAGAACACCAGCATCACTGCTCATGCTGAACCAACCCCATCTGTTACTGCTAAACTTACCATAGAAAGTGTGAGAGATGAGAACCTTTACCATTTAACAGCCACTTTGTCTACCTCTCCCCAGGTCTGATTTCTCCTGGTATCTCAGTTCCAGTCCAGGTTCCAGGAGGTGAGGTGGACATGTCTCAGTACTGGCCCCGTCTGCAGTGATCAGAATCAGGGAATGCTGAAACGGGACTGTTTGGGACATCTAAGCATGGCCCAGTTACTACCCACTGTACAACTTGAATGTCAAAAAGGACCTTTGGTGGACTGAAACGGACAGCACTGCAGTAAATAACTCTAATTGGGGATTTCATGGAACAAAAAACAGGAAACAAAATTCTGGACTCAAGCAGAAAACACAAATTTTGTTGCATTACCAATTACTGGATGTAGCCGCCAAAAAACAGTGATGGTTAATCTACATCGGATCTTGGGGAGTTCTCCTTTACGTTAGCTACCATCAAAATCTATCTCTTTCACTGGCTGAGATACAAAAGCTCCAGACTGAGCTGAACTCAGGAAGCTAAGGAACGCGGATCATCTAATGTTTAAAAATCCACAGCTTGCGATCCATCTGGACTTTTGGAGGGAAAACACATTACCTCTTTTCTCAGTTCCTTTATTTATATAATGTGGTATTTGTTGCAGGAACAAAGTTGTTGACTGGAACGTTAAGGGAAGAACTTGAAGTTGTGGACTGCAAATTTGTTTAAAGGCAGACTTTAAAGCTTTGACCAAGAATGTGTATAGAATTTCAGACAGTGGATTCTGGTGACTTGTGTTTGGTATTGTTCAATTCTTGACCTGGATGTGATCTGCTCATAAGCATGGACTCATGAACTTTAAATGATATTTATTAGGGTGGTTTCAGCAGTGGACTCTTGAATAAAATACAGGACGCAAAACAAACACTGACGGCTTACTTTGTGTCTGGAATGTAAATCTGTTTCTGATTTCAAAGTGTAAAGTATTTGTCCTCTTCAGATTATTTTGGGGGAAATGATAATAAAGCTCTTTCGATGACATTTTAGTTTTTGTATTGTATCATCATTAATTCATTTTTTCAATGTGTTAAACCATCTCTAAATTTAGAACCCTGTGAGCATTTTCTGAGAACACCAGAGCCTTGGTCTGGCAGTTTATACTGTAATGAGTACATTACAAATGATCATTTCTCTTATTATGCCTTTGAATATAGAATTAGATAGATAGTTAGATAGAAAGAATAAAGTGTCTGGAGCAATCGAGGCTTATTTGTGTCATAAAATAGCAAAAGTACATGAGGTCCTTGATGAAATTAAATGAGTCTCTGTTCATTTTAAGTGATGTCGTACATAACTTGTCAACTGTTGAAAAGGATATGGCAGGAACTTGTTTTATACTGTACTTACAGACTTAAAACTCAATTAACACTTGAGCAGCTGGCACAAAATCACAAACTCCAACTGGTGAGTACAGTAGATGGTGTAGGAAAAAACTAAACTGAACAGAAGCTGGCCAAAATGAATTTCACTTTGAGCACTAGTGCATAACATTCATTTATTTGTGAGCGATCAGTGTGATGGACCTGATTCATAAGCAGCTGGGATATAGGTGAGTGGAAAGACAGTGTAACCCCCAAAATTCACAATAACCATGGTGCTGTGCTCCATCCAAGCCACAGATTTGCTTCTTCTGACAAACCATGCCCTCCACAGCCTGATACATTCTGACAGCAGAGAGGAGCGCAGCCTAGTGCAACAGGATGACAAGATCACATCATTTGCAGTGTCTTTGTTTCCAGCTTTGAGTTGGTGTTGATACAATGATGAGATAATGATCATCAGTGTTAACCTGGTGTTTTATCTTGATATTTGTATATGTCTTTGTGTTTCATGCCTGGCTTCCAGTTTGGGTTCATCTACTCCATTCATTGACACGTGATGGCAGGAGGCTCCCCTGAAATTACACTTGGTGTTTATCTCAAACAGAGCAGGGTTGCGCTTCTAGTGCGTGCTGGACACTACACATACTGAATTCTGCTTAGACAGACTATTGAAATTAGATGAAGGTGTGGTATGAGAAAGGCCCTTCTTCTCCACAACCTTTGATTAAAGTGCCAAGCATATACAAGATACAAGATGCAAGACAATTAAATAAGTATAATAAATAATAATGCCAATGGCAAATAATCAGATTAAATCACCCTCATTAAACCAGAATTGTTTAACAGATAAACTAATGGAGGGGGTATCCATGCTAACAAAGTTGACTTGTTCATTGCTTTGTAAATTTTTAGCAGTCAAACACTTAGAACTCTTAAGAAATTGGAATGAATGGTTTGATTTGGTCTTTATCAGAGCTGGTTAGAAACTTATCATCAAATGACAAAGAAAAAAAAAAAAAACAGAGAGTGTTGCAATGCTACCAGACACAAGCAAATTGAACACTGAGGGTACAATGGCCTGCTGAATAGAAAAAAATCTATTCATAGGTGTTCTCCTTTAGTTTCATTCAACGTTTATCACATCATTTCTTTCTGTCTTTCATCGGCCGGAGGGTGGCTGCAAAATGAGAATGGGGTCAACCTCTTCTCATTTCCCTAACAAAAGACTGGAAAAAATGAGAGAAAGAAGAGCTGACAGCTGCCACAGGGAAAGAGAGAGGGGATTCAAGACAGATGACCTGCAGCTTCACTCTGAAAAGTTTAATTCCATTACATCTCACATCATGTCAGCACATATCAATTACTGTCTGCATCAAACAGCACAATGGAAGCACTAATCATCAGAGTATTTAAAGAATGATCAATGACAGCATTTAACTTCAAACAACAGAAGTGACAAGATCATTAGGTCCGTTAGTGGTCATAAACAGGATCAGGATTGCATGTGCGTGCCGTGTCTATGTCTGTGTGTGAGTGTATGTGCAGAATAATGCAGACTGTCTACATCCACAACTCCTCTCTGTCAGATTCATTTGTGTTCAATATTTAAGACCAGATCAAAATAAATAAAGTGACCTCAACAGTTTAAAAAATATCACTTTCTTTAATACACAGTATCACTTCCTTTCTATGACTTTACCAGATGCACACAAACTTTTCCTCACTCTGATCACTGCACTCCAATCTTACCTGCCTAACTTTAACAGCTTGCCCCTCTCACCTGTTTATTTCAGCAGTCAGCAGGTTGCAGTGCACTCACTCCTCAGATGTTTACTCGAAGATCATTTGTTCCTGTTGAAGCTTTCAAACTTAACAGTCTACTTTCATATCAACCTCTCTGTTCAATAACCTTTTTGATATTTTTTTATTAAAGAAAATGTATATATATTTAGTTTTCTTTATGGCATCACATCTTAAATCTTGTTGGTTGAGTCTCACTTCTGCCAGTCAGAGTTCTGATCGAAGTGTCAAGAGTTAAACTTGTAAATTCTTGCAGCAGGTAGCTTGGTCTTATTTTAAATGACTGTACTTTTTTTTGCTGATAAGTGGGATGATTATCGGCTAGGGAAGGTAGTATCAGCATGGAGCTTGTATCCACAGAGCCTGGGTCTGTTAAAAGTGACATGTTGTTTTGGCTCTTATGGCCATGTGGTTGGATAGGTCAGATAAAGTAGCAGTTAATACCTTCATGGTGGGCAGTGAGAGGGGTATTGGACACCAGAGTTCACTGACCAGCCACTTCGAGGTGTCATGGGGCTTACTGGACAAAACTGTTATGATGGGAGGTCACCACCTAAGATGATCCCAGTGATGCTCTGGCTCTTGCTGCCCATCAGTCAATGTAGTGGAGTTGGAGGACCAGTATCAGGTCTTGTGGTGAAGTAGATCAGCATTGCCACTACCTGGAGCATGCATGCCTACGTCAGCTGAAGGTGTAAATATATTTATATGTTCAAATGGTTCAAATTTTTTGACGTGACAAGAGAAGGAGGCAGGCCTGTCTACTAGCCTCATGCCTGGAGTGGCTCATCAGGAGAACAGGGACGATTCCCAATGAGCCTGGCTGGTTGTAGGGCCGCGAGGGCCTGAGCCCAGTATCATAAAAGCGTACTCCAAGCTGCACCTGCTGTAGATGAATAAAGGTCATAGATATGTGTATGTAGATACTGCTATGGGTGCGGTGTATCAACACGGACACCATATTTGGGAGGGGTACTTGCTGTTGAAAATGAGTCACTTGCCCTCTCCAAAATGGGGCACGTTAGAGGCTTGAAGTGTTGTTTCATTACAGGAATGCAGGCAGCCAGTGGGGTCCGTGTGTCCCACTGGAAGTGAATGTTTTCCTGAAATTTTTCCAAATAAATGTCAGTTTTTCACACAACTGTAGTGGTGTACATGGGCTTTAATAGACTTGAGCATCAACAATCTAAAAATCAAAACTTCTTTTTTTTTGACAGAAGCTCTGAAAGGACCCATCAAGGTTAGCAGTTTTTCCACAATGTCTGAATAAAAACACATTATCACTTTTTGTTCCAGTACCATCCATCCATTATCTATACCGCATATCCCTTTTGGGGTCACAGGGGGCTGTAACCTATCACAGCTGGCATCAGGGGAGTGGCAGGGTACACCATGAACCAGACGCCAGTCAATTGCAGAGCCACATAGAGAGACAAACAACCATTCATGCTCAAACCTATAAGTGCAATTCAAAGTCACCAATTAAACTAATGGGCATGTTTTGGTCAGTGGGAGGAATCTGGAGTGCCCAAAGAGAACCCACACATGCATGAGGAGAACTTGCAAACTCCACCTAGAAAGGGCCTGATCAACAGGGATTAGAACCAGCAACTTTCTACCTGCTGTGAGGGAAGAACAGTTTTATCATTTGAAACATCCAATTCAGAACTGTAAGGGAATAGGATGAGAGGAATTCAAAATAATTAAAAATATATTAATATGAAATATTTTTTTATTGCTTTAATCCAAAAAAGTCTCCACGTTAGCCAAAATTTCAAAATGCAGTAAGACAGATAAAGTATCTATCTTTCTATCTATCTATCTGTCTATCTATCTATCCATCTATCTGTCTAGCCTCGTAATGCTAAAATTATACCTAAGTTGCAAGCCGACGTGGGCTGCTGTACCATCAAACTCCATGGCTTAAATAGAGTCCCACTCTGGCCCTGACTAGCCTTCTTGATCCATGATCAGCCATGGTAGATATTTCTGCATTGCTGTCCCCTTCTTGTTCTCAAAAACGAGCAGCTAGATATCTCTGAAAAGTCTGAAATAGAAATGGGTCTATTTGATTCTCCATAACATCCTTTGGAGCTGCACAAGGAGAGTTTCACCACAATGTTCGGGTGATGGCCCCACTTTCATCGAATCTGCCCCCGCTGTACTTGCCCCACACCTCCTCTCTCCCTGGTTTATTTTATCTATCGAAGATGCTCCTGTAGTTCTTCTGTAAGGCATATTTTCTCAGGTGAAAAACACATTAAATCACCTCCACTAAGCCAGAAAAATGCACCAGCATCCAGCTAGCAGTTAACTGCTATTGTATTGGATGACTTTGTTAACAGTACAGCCCATGAAAAGTGTTAAATACGAGCTTGAATTTAATGCAGACTTGAAATTCTCCACTGACTTTCTCCTCGTATGTCCTCTCTGTGATTCAGTCTCTGACCACTGAATTCACAGTGTAGAGGAGCTCCAGTGTGCAACAACATATACTTCCTCCTCCGTCTGTGATGTCATCCTCGTCACCATTCATTCTCAATGCTGGCTGGCTGACACACTACAACTTCAGGCGAATTTGCATTATCCGATTCATCTCAATGTATTTTCATCATGTGACAAACTGAAATTTGTGTATGGTGTGTGCAAAGCTTCAGCTGGACATCTTGAGTCATGACCATTAATAAATATAGAACATTTACATTTTATCAATCAATCAGTCAGACTTTAACTGCATAATACATTTAAATACAAAAAAAAAATAATAATAATGAAATAAATAAACTAAAGAAAAAAATATATATCTTTGGGCTGAACCAGCCTTTTGACTGTTTGGAGCAGAGAGTTATGGTCAATGTGATGATGTTGTGTTTTCTTTCCAGACCATCAAAAACAAAAACCGAGGCTAATTGGAACAGGCTACAGATCATTTGGTACCAGGCCAGTCAGATTTATTTAATATTGTAATAAAAAATATGTTTATATCTTACATGCAACTGTTCACAATAGATCCTCAGGCATTTAACCAAAAAAATTATCCAAAAATCCCATGGACTTTGTTTAAGTGATACAATGTCAACTCACTCACACATTTTAGGACTCCTCTGCGAAGGCCATGGAGGATACATCTGTATTTCCTTTGTTTTAATTATCAGAGATTGTTTACACAATCTGTTTAACAGCAGAGCTGCATGGTGCAGCAGGTTAGCATTCAAGCCTCGCAGCTAGAGGGTTGCTCGTTTGACACCAGAGTTGGTCAGTGCCTTTCCATCTTGTGTTTGCATGGTCCTCCAGTGCATGGGTTTTCTGAGGATAATCTGCTTTCCCCCACAGACTGCAGTTTTACTCCGACCAACGGTGCAGCAGAGCAACTTGAAACAGGAGATCTAAGATCACAAGTTTATTAGGCAATTGTGAGATTATGAGAAAATAAGAAGTGCAACATGTAAACAGCAGGTTATATTGTCTGCTGTATGTTGTTTTGCTGCTTGTGTTGATATAAGTCCACATGGTACTGTATTTTGCTTGGCTTACATTTAGTTGAAGGGGCTCTTGCTGAAAATAGACATTACATATTTACAGAGAACCGGTGTGGAGGCTCACAGCTGGCTGGGCCTGAGGTGGATCAAGACACAGAATGTAGAACCTGACTAATTGATGATACTGACGGTTTGCTGCGGAGACAAGTGCATATGAAATAGTACACAGGCAAATTATGTGGCAACTGGAAGATAAACTTGAGTGAGGAGAGTAAAAGAAATATGTATGAAGGTTTGTGTTTATAGAGAGAGAAACAGAGAAATGAGGGAGGAGGAAAGGAAAGACAGAGAGCTGTTCGCAGATAAATGAAAGAGCATCTATCAGTCAGTCAGATAGACAACAGGCTGCTGTCACAGTCCTATTCATTCAAATAATCATCATTTACATTCTAATTAAAAATCATCATTACGTTGATCATTTACATCCTAATGAAATACATTTACATGGTAATCAGAGCAGGTTGCTATTGTGACACGAAGCATTCTGCCTTTTCACACACAAATAAAGGAAGAAACAAACAGAGAGGACAGGCAGAGTGATAAAAGAAATCTTCAATGAAACCACACACAGCAGATGGGAAACAGTTCAATGTCAAAGTCACACTGACATCTTTATTTCAGGTAGGGTTGTCCCCCCTGAGAGACCACGGTACAGACAGACCAAAATGAATGCACTCTAAATGTGATGAGGGTGGCTGTCCTGTTACTGCTGATTATGAATGAAAGACATGAAGGTATAGGCTACAATAAAAGCTTGTCAATTTCAAACAGAAATTTGGACAAGGAGAAATATTATTCAAGATATTATCATATCAGTTAGTCTCCCTCCACTTCTTCTCCCACAGTAAGACAAGCCAATTTTAAAAACCTGTTTAAAAGACTGACTGGTCACTACTCCACGAAACACACGAAGAAATTCAATCAGTCTGCACAAACACTTTTATTATGTTCATCTTGAACCAGGGCAATTATAAACAAACTTTCAGAGAGCACCAAATAAAGGTAGACTTTTATTTTAAAATCTCTATCTATTTTACCATCAACATAACTATAATATTGTAAGCTTCAAGCTTTGCAAGACGGATCCTTGGTCCTTGTTGCAGGTGAGAAAATGATTAGATTTTGGTGTATTTTTTGAGGACAAAGAGACAGTAGCCATTTGTGTGGGTTAGTTGTGCTGAAAGCCAGAGGTATAAGCTTCTGATTGGCACTTAATAAATGTGACAGACAAATCACTGGTTAGTTCTCCTCCCAGAGTAATCAAACTTCACAGTGCATTTGGCCTACACAAATCAAAGTCCGTAAAATTGTATAGATACGTTCAGGCCAAGAGGCCTACATCCTTCCTTCTATGGACATTAAAACTTCAGCAGAGTCAGAGCAAATCAGTTCTTACTTGGGTTAAAATGTTCTCAATCCACTGCAACAGCCACAGGCTTGGCTAAAATCCAGTGGAAAATACACATATTTTAATGTCTTACTGTGTAACATATATCCCAAACCTGCCTCGCCAGAGTCTTAAAAACCAACTGCAAATATTTTCAAAACATAATTAAATGCCTCATGCAGTTAATTTTCAACCCAATAACGAAAAGTGCAATTTTATCTCAAGCAAGTGATGAAAGTGAAAAATACACATCTGGAGCCAGCATCAACCAAAAAGAAATAGAAAGCTAGAAAATGTGCAGTGCAATTTCTAATGCCAAAATTCACAAGACAAAGTTTATAAGCTTTAAAAATGTGAGCTTCCTTTTCTTAGACACGGATGCCCATATTCTTTGGGGAATATATAAGGACAAAGAACAGCAATCACTGTACTTTACTTTTGATAAATACTGTAAATCTGTTGTGATGTGTCAGAAAAATATAAAGGCATTTCAAAAATGTTAACTATGGTTAATACTGGGATAAGAGTGGATTTAAATACTCCTGAACAGATGTGCCTAACCTTGCACAATTCCTACTTTTTCCAAGTGCTTTGGCAGCAGATCCATAAACAACAGAGCCATAATCAAACACTGATCTTATTATTGTCTGATGAATTGAATGAATAGTTCCTTTAACTGCACCCCACTGACATCTACACAAATACTGCATAATATTTAGTGCTTCCTCAAAATTTTTAAAAATATTATTCTGATATGAGCTGCCTAGGTAAAGTCTTCATCAAACCATACAACCAAAAACTTGAATTCTTTAACCCTTTTTATAGGACAACTATACAGACACAAAAATGGACACTGAGGCATTACAGCCTTTGCAAACCTGTTTATGTTCTTGAATCTTATCTTATTTTCAAATCAACTTTTAACAAACACACATACATAGAAAAACTAACTTACAAACAACTGCAAAAGTCAGCAGGAAAAAGTGATTGTCAGGGGTCTTTATGTCTTTGTTTCAAATATTTATGTTGTTGTGTCTGCTTTGTAGGCAGTCCATTTACTCCATTTCTTTTCAAACTGTTTCAATTGTATTCTTGAGATATGTATACGTTTTTTTCCATATCGTAGATCTCATTCATGATTTCCTGCCAGAATCTCCTGGAGTATCCTCTTTATGCCATGTCCTGGTGATTGCTTTCTTCGATGCTACCACAAGTATTTTGACCAAATATAGGTGAGACTGTTATATTTGTCTGAAATTGCTGCACATGTAAAAAATAATTAAAGCTCACATTTTATCAGTCATGTCTTCTCACTGATTTCATAACTCCTGCCTGTCGTGTTTTTTCAAAACTGTTTTTTGGAGTAATTTTAAATCAGTTCAAGTCATTTCTGAAGTCTTTTTTTCTACAAAGCAGCACAGAGTCCTCCATTTCTCTCTCTTCTCATTTTTTTCTCCTTGCACTGAAACTACACTTTAAACACTATGCTGAGCCTGTCTCTGGATTTCAAGCATAGGCCAAAAAATCTAAGGCTAAAACTTGGGCTCACTTTCACACGAGACAAGGAAGGCTGAACATAAGGCAGGTCCCACCACAAGATAATCAAAGTGATTTTTGGTCCAATTTCCCCATCCAGCTCAAAGTCCAGCAGCTGAATAAGGGAACACAATTTCATGTGGGAACAACAACTTAATTCTCTTCAGGATCAATAAAGTATCCATCTATCTTATAGCAGGTTTGAAGGAGTCTGTACATGATGTTTTGTTTCAGAACTTATCAGTCACTCTGCGTCTCCATGTGTGACTTTCTGTCTGGTTGGTATGCTTGGAGAGATCTGACTCAGACATGCTCTCATAGAAAAAAAAAAAAAACACTCAATGGATATTTCCAGCAAAGTAGTTCAGAGTGGCGTATATGGCACAGGCCAGAGACAGATCCCAGTCCAGGATGTGGAAACCACATAATTGACTAGATAGAGGTGATTGTGCTGCAGACAGAATGCTGCACAGATGAAGTATGTGGAAAAGTGGGAGAACTGTCTTTTGTTTCAGCTGTTGTTTTCTTTTAAATGTCAATTTGAAGTATGTTTTTTATTATTTTTATATTTAGTTTGGACTCTGGTTCAAATGTTTAATGTAGTCTTCAGCCACTAACTGTGGTCTTTGTTCCTTCCATCCATCCTTTTGTTTGACTATAACCTGAAAATACACAACTTGGCATTGATAAATAATTAGCTCAAAGTCGTTCCATCATATTTTGAACAACAAAATTAAGATAAGCTGTACTGTGGTTGCATCAGATGACACTGGTGTATTCACCCATGTGTTGGGTAACCACATTACATACAGGCTTATAGACATTAATCAGTTAGAAGGACCAGAGGAAACATTAGCCACACTCTGCTAAATATTGTCTGTAAACCCTACATTCGCTTGCTTACAATTGTATTTGGACTGATATGATCCACAACTTACTGCTTATTAGTTCACTTCCATTGTTACCTCCGCCAAGGAGTTGTTTTTTGTTTGTCGGCATTTATCTGTCTGTCTGTTTGTTTGTTTGTTTGTGTTCAAAATAACTTGAAAAGTTCTGGGCGGATTCGGATGAAATTTTCAGGAATTGTCAGAAATGGGATATGGAAGAACTGATTAAATTTTGGGGGTGATCCGGATCACCGTCTGGATCCAGATATTTTTTAAAGGATTCTTTAACATTGCCAGATAGGACCACTTTCGCCAAAGTGGACCGAAGCTGCTTGGCGGAGGTCTGCACTCTCTGAGTGCTTTTCTAGTTTACTCCTTGTTTGTTTAAAGTTTTCAAGGCCTTCAGTTGATGCAGAGTGCTTCTGACCTGAGCAGGTAAATACGAGCATATTATCCCTGTGCTGGCTTCTCTTCATTGGTTGCTTGCCATGTTCATTGTGAATGAGATTGCATCATCTTAATTGAATAAACTTCTGAACCCTTATGTACCATCTCGTGTTTTTCACTCCCAGGGAACTGGTCTTTTGAGTCTTCCCAAGGATAGATAAAACTCAAATGTACTTCTTATTCCCTTGTGCCAGCATTACAAAACAGTCTTCTTAAAGACATAGGTAGGCATGTTCTGTTGAGGTATTAAAGCGAAACTCAGGACTCATATGAGTCTATTGTTGTTTGATTTTTCTCCAAGCCCCAAGCCTGATTTTTAATTGTTTGAATCTATATTTTTTTTATTTTGTTTTATTATGTTTATTTAATATTTTCTGATTAAACCACTTTATGAATACATGTGAATAGAATAGCTTTCAGACCCATGATTGAGACCCCCATTTTCAAGTGGACCAGATTTCAGTTCTTTGGCCTGCACCAGAGTTTGTGTGAACTCACACTATCCAAATCCAAATGAACTTGCTAAATAGCAAACTAGAATTTGTTTGGCCCTGATTGAAAATAGGCCTATGTGTATAAGCGACTTCCGCTTGTCCTATCAAAATAATTTGATCCCTTTAGATAAACCAATTACTGAAAAAGAATATGCAGATTAATCACATTTTAACTTCATCACATAACCGTCCACAACAGCTTTATAAATTTAATAATGACATATGCAAAGAGGTTCCTGTAATCTTTAACAGTATCATCATCATTATTATTTCCATACCAGTCTCTTATTAATGTTAAGAATGATGTCATATTGAATTGGGGAATAATGACCTTATAGGAAAAGGTTTGAGCAGATTGTCAGCCTCTAATACAACCCTTGCAAAACAATTGCAATAATTATCACAAAGCTGACTAACTTAAAATTGATTGACTGCACGAGGTAACATAAGATTTAGTTTTGTCTAAAATGATAACTAAAAGGACATTCAGTGTGAGCATGAGGCAGAATTTGTGTGTCTAGCTCTTACTCCTGAGCACCACCTTGTAAAGGTCTTTGCTCTCAGTATTAAAAGATTTTCATTTGACAAAAGAGGGTTTAGGCTGCTCTGCACATCAAATGTGGAGGTCAAACTGATCCACGTACTATATAGAGAGGTCAGCTTGGGCCACACATCACACAGCGACGCAGCACTGGGCCACACACTGGACATATTTAATCAGAACCTGGTTCTCCCATTGGGACAGAGGGCTCAGACAGACAACACACTGCTGGGCAGGCTTACATCTCCTCTGGCAGCTAGAGTGCTTCTTCTCTTCATGGCTTTTCTCCTTTTCTTACTTTCTAACGGGGGACAATCTCCTTACACCACAATAGCATGGAGGATCCCTTTAGACCACAATACTGTGCTGCTGCTGCATGGACAATCCCGTCCAGCTACAAAGCACAACATTCTCTGCTGCTCAGCTTCAATTAGCTGTGCTCTGATACATCTCAATACAGCTCCAATATGGCTTCAGTAAAATTTGAATATGGCTGAAAACATCTCAATTCAACCTCACTGCTTCTCAATACCACCTCAATACTCAGTCCCTGCGCCTTAATACGGCTCAGTACATCTCAATACAGCTGCAGCACATCTAAATACGTCCTCAGGGCTGCTCAGTGAGACCATTGAGCAGCTCCGATTCTCTACCTGAAGTCCTGAGCTAACGGGGCTCAGTTTGTTTCTGCTGTGGAAGAATGAATGACAGAATAGAGAGAATTCCTGTCAGGATGCTCAGTCAAGAGTTCAGCTTGACTCATAACGACGGGAGCTTAACGCTGACTTAACAAACTGAATGGATGTCAGCACAAGTAACTGAAGTATTTTGGCTGTCCTAAGAATGACTAAGACCTGCTTGGATCAACATTTACCTAAAATAACGTGTGCCAGTGTTTACTGTCCTCTCTTGAGCCCTAAATGGAAGAATAAACACTATCCCTGAGCTTCAGGACTTCTAGGTACAGGGTTGAATTACTCTAGAGAAGATGTATTCATAGTTGTCTTTGATTAATTGAAAAAGGGGACAAGTACTTTCAAAATAAAGTATTTTTAGCTGTGAAATGTTAAATGGACTTGAGCTTCTATAGCACTTTTCTAGTCTTTGACTAGATGCTTAAACGAGTGAACTGATTTGATATTAACTTCACTGTTGTACTGATCTAAGAGGATTTTAATGACGTGATATTTCTTGTTGTTGAACATATATATTTGGGTAGAATGAGGCCTAAAAGACTACTGAGTTGATTTACCATAAATATTAGCAAGATTATTAGCATCCAGTAAAATATATTTATATTTGATCATGTGTTCCAAGTATTAAATTATTAAAATTAGAGCAGAATTTGCAGGATCAAGGTACAACTTTTAGGAATTACTTGTTTGATTGTTTATGTTTAATGTTTATTGTTTGTTTATTTTTCTGCAAATAATGTCTGAATCTGAGTGGAAATGTTGAGAATTGATCCTGTTGGTTTCACACGTCTCTTTTTATTGCCCTCCATGTACATGACCACACCACTGAAATGGTGCAGGAAGAGGTGGGAACAGTTAGCAAGATGGCGGCAGGGGGCAACTGCTCATACAGAGATTACCATAAACATTAACAGATGCATACATAACTGTTTTATCAGATCTGGGCTGCATTTCTTTGTTAAATGAGAAACAAATAACAACACTCCAAACATCTTTATAGAAAATGTATTTTCGCCACATTTTTCCATGTTTTGCCAGCAGTTTGTTTTTAAGAAGTGGTTCATGTTCTGTGCTTTACACCGTGGCAATAGCACCCACCTACTTCATTATCTGACTGGCCCATAGTGAATGTAATTGATAGATAGATTGTTCAATCACCAATCCAATATGCTTTTGAAAGGTACTGCCCATTTTCAAACACTTTCTATGGACTCTTTCCCAGATTGACCAGTGAAATATATTGAACAGTCCATCTGGTGTGTCAGGTTACCTCAAGGTACACCTGCACAATAATCTACTGCATAAGTAAAAGTAGACTTTCATCATTTTTTTCCTTTGGATTATCGGTAAGCAAGAGCACAAGGAAAACCGCCAATATGCATGTATAGGTTGCAACTGTGACATTGTGTAAAATCAAACTTAGGCCCTGTTTATACAATGCATCAACATTTGTTTGAGGCATTCAGATACCAAATGACTATCCTTAATGCTTCACGTCTATACGTTTCAATTTATGCTAATATGCTTTGATATCAGATACAAAAGATCACAGAGACTACAGAACTGGTCTGAAATGCCTTCTGACTGATTGGGTCATTGAGACTAACACATGCTGATTCACATTCCAGTGTCATAATCTGCTGTACTCTTCCAACCCAGCCTAAAGTCTGTCAAAGTTTGTCCATGAAGGTGCCAGCAACAACTGCATTCCACCATACTGACTTCTGTCATATAAACATGACTGCTTTTGGAGTCACGAAGCTGTCACAGCTTTCAATGAGCCCTTGCTGTCCACATTTTCATTTTAATTTATCATCTGTCTTCTCTCAGCCTGTACATAAAAGAAAAACATGAAGTAGGACAAAAATATTAACATCTAAAAGGACAATAATGACAGAGACATAACCCAAATTGTTTGGTTTCTACTTCTTCTGCTCCTGTTTCCACATTTGCAAGATCCATAGAATGCCAAAAGTATCCAGATGTCAGAATAATTTGGAAGAAAATATCATTCACATTATTAGCTTTAGCATTTATACTGTTATATTTATAGAATGTTATAGTGAATAAAATGTCTGCAAATTAACAATTTTCCAGTTGCTATATAGATGTTTCACATCTAACATGTAAATATTTAGTTTTTAAATCATGAATATCAACATATATTACTCATATATTTTTTTAGTCCATAAATGGAGGCTAATTTAGTAGTGCTGGCCATTAGCACGCAGCCTTTTGTATTTTTAAAGAAACTAGATTTTGTTTTATTTTGAGTAACATAGTTCATGTATCCTTTATATAGTTGCGCTGGCCCATATTTTAGCATAGTAGGTGGCAGTGACTCACCAATGAAACTGTGAACTTACAATACGATCCTGGGACAGAACGGCAGTCAATGAATCATCACCAAGGATGAAGAAAGCACAACAAAGCAAATCCAAATTCAAGGCCATCTTGATTGTTTTCTTTTAGTGTATAATTTTTGAGGAGTGGATTCCAGAGGAGTCGATGGTGAATCAGCACAATTGCAAACAGGTTCAAGAAAAACTGTGAAAAAATGGTTTCATTGTCATCAAGACAACGCACCAGCTCACACTGCACTCTCGGTAAAGCAGTTTCTGAACCAAAAACAAATCACAGTGCTTGATCACCATCCCTTTTCACCAGATCTAGCCTTCCTTCTTCCCAAGATCAAATCTCTTGATACATGGGGCTCTAATTTCGTAGACCAGGGGCAGGCGCGGCACACCTGCCCTGCACCGCTCCTGCGTCGCGCCAATGGGGTGTGTCCAGGGCATTTTGCAAGTTTCGTGCACGGCGCAGTCTGGGGCAGGGAGGCGCACCCATGCCTCCGTCCTTCCCACCGGCGCAAGTAGCAGAGAGGGAGGAGAGGAGGCGTGAGTGGTTTTAACACAGCCGAGTGTAATCTTCACCAATCACCACCATCTTCAAATGAACGCCTCTCTTCACCTTTAAATGCGCCGCGGGCGAGGCGCAGTGACAATTTCACCTTGGTGGCGAAGAAGGTCAGAGCTGCTGTCACTTTTACAGCAGCTGGGAGAGTGCAGGGGCCACCGGGCTGCGCATTGGAGGCCACAATGCACGTCACCGTGTGGACCACCTCGCGGGACAGATGTAATCTGTTCCTGTGTCATAAATGGGAGTACAAAATTAAGTGATAATTACATTTAAACACAGCAGCAGGCTAATCCATTCATCATGCTTGTGATCCACGTGAGGTTTTGGTGACGTGTGTGCACTGTGCACCTGTCAGCCAAATTACCACTGCACGGGGTGCGCCGAGAATAGACCAGGTTGGAGCTGGCGAGCTTTCAGCACACCTTCCACACGTTTTTATGGCAAGAAATTGTCACTACGCCAAGCTGAATCTGTCGACACCTCCCCCTGATGCACCATCACACCCATCTCGGCCCAGCCGGTCTACCAAATTGCCAAACTAGCTGCGCACGGCAGTGCGCAGCCGGTCTACCAAATTGCCAAACTAGCTGCGCACGGCAGTGCGCCGGACAAAATTACCACCGCGCAGGGTGCGCCAGACTGCGCCACCCTGAGTTGTGCTAGGAAATTAGAGCCCATGGTGTCAGCATCAGTAGGCTCCAGGCAAAAATAAGATCTAGACATAACTTATTTGACATTTGATTACAGACATTCAGACTCTAACCTGTACACATAGATGGAAAACTAAAATGCACACAACATAGAATTTTGCATGACCCAAATGCATCAGTGACCTAAAACAGATCATATTCAAATATTTAATGGACCTGTACAGAGATCATGGAACCAAATTTTCGTACCAACACGTGTTGAGGTATTTTTCTTTGAATGTGTTTTGGTTGAAACAGGTAAAAATTAATATATTCTTCTGGCCCCATGGTGTCAGTATTTTATTTATTTTTGTCAGTAATATAACTGCTTTCTCAAGGGCCATTTCAAACAATCAAGCTATTATTCTGTATAGAATTTGACAACAAGAATAATGACATACATTAAACAAAAAGACCAAACTATATTATGAAGCTGTAGGTGTCTGTATTTTTAATTTGACACACAGAAAAGAGATGAATTCAGAATGAGTAATATAAATTCCAATGGGGGAAAAAATTCCTTAAAGGTTCTGCACATCATAAAACTTTGACCTGACAAGGGAGGCATTGAAAGCATTAGAGGAGAAGACACAAGACAGCATGATTACAGGTACAGGTAACACAAACATCTCAAACATTGGCACATATGTGAGACCACCTCCAGGTCCTCGTAAATACGCATTTAATTTCTCTTCTTCAGAGTAATTCTCATCAGAACAGAGACATAAAATGACCTGCTTCAGTCACACACAGACTCTCTGTCTGGTGTGCTGCAGTTTCACTTTAATCTTCATCATGATGATGGCGAGTTCATTAACAAAATGGAGTGGATTAATCTGGGGGGGAGAAAAGGTGCAGTAAAGATTAAAATTTGTCAATCCTTGAACATTTTTGGACCTGCAGGGACAGTGGACTATATTACTTGAGTAGCATGGGTAAAGAAGAGAAAGATAAACAGAAAAAAGGGACGTTTCACAAGGAGGGAAATGCTATTTCAGAAGGGATGAGTTGTGAAGTTAACTGAGTCTCATCAGCATCATATCACATATATAAATGCAAATTATTATTACATGTCATTGGTAACCTGTCTTGTATTTAAGATAGATTTGGTTATTTAATACCAGGGAAGCCTGATGATGATTCATGCGTTCTTATCTTCTTTCATAATAACTGTTTTGGTTAGTAATGAAGCTGAGAGCTCAACATTCAGAATGATATTAAAATACTATTAAACATTTTTCTTTTTAAACATTTCAGCAAAACTTCTGATGGCTAACAAATTATCAGTACCGAGAGCCCTGGTGAATGAGTCAGAAGATTTAGAAATCCACTCTTGTATGGTTGGTCTGTACTCCTTGGCTCAAAAGAGACCACCCAAAAACGGTAGCCCCCAATTGAATAATAGCTTTTTACATTATGATTAGATCAATAAAGTACCACAACAGTCAGATTGAGAGACCCTGCCCCATAAGTGACAGAAAAAGACACTGCATTTATCAGACAAAACACTGATGCTAAATGAGCAGCTCATTGAGAGTTGAAGGATCAATTACTGTGCTCAGGTTAAGTAGAAGCTGAAGAGGAGCTTGAAGAAGAGACCAGTCAGCGATTAGTTACTTGTACTCAGAGTCCTTTGACAGCATAAGAGGCTTTGCCTGTAAGGAGGCTAAACAATAAACAACTGCAGAGAGCATGGAGCAGCCCAATGCTTCTGTTGTGCTGACTGTGACTAACCTTAACTGGCTAATGTGAGAGAGGGAGGTCCAATAAGAGGCTTTCTTTAAATTCAAGACCAGGGTACAATAGCGAGCTAGACACAGAGAGGAGATGAAGATGTCCAGCCCTCCCTGGATACTTAAAAGACTGAACTCCAACAAAAGACTTCAGCTTATCAAGTGTCTTCAAAAAGCTTGCTCACACAGGAGCAGCGTAACCTGTGGACCTCAAGTGGGTTAAATACTGTGAGAATCAGACAAACAGTTGTCAAGATTTAACAAACTTTTGAATACATTTTTTTATCATCTTACAGATCATATGCAGTTTAGTTAGATCCAGATTTGAGAATTCTCTAAGATTTCTGAGCACTGATGGGTTGCTTGAAATCACTTCTTGCTTGAATAAAACATTATACTTACTGTTACATGTTGAGGTGTTCAACTTAATTCAGATATCAAACTTAAAGTATAAGTCTTGTATTTTTAACTAGTGACCCATTTGACTAAGGAAATGAACTTCTATACCAAGATGCCTCAGCCTATAAAAACCACATGTGCTGTAACAACTGCAATCGTAACTTCAAATGGTCAAATGTGTGTCCCAAGTTTTTGTTATTCTTTATGTGCATCAACATTTACGAGATTAAATAACCAAGAGGGATAGCTGTTTCCTTTACAGAAGATGAGACATTTTAAAGAGGTGCTGATCTATTGCTACCTTACGGATTAGTCTGTACTATCAAATACATTTTTCTGATGACATAATGAAAACTTGAGGTTTATCCAAGTGGGTAACTTCAAATCCAGCTAAAAGCTGATTAAAATCCCATGTAATTGACTATAATTATTTAATTATTCAAAAAAAAAAGTCAAATTTGAGCTCTCTTTATTCATCACATGATCACAGCCGTAGCAGGTCAAGTTTGGGAGCACCTGTCAGGTTAGCATTTAGTCATTCATCATTACTGAAGACTTGTTTGCACCACCAGCAATATTAACTATAATCATTTTGTAGGTGTTTATGTGCTTTGAAGTTGAGGGCACCCAATGCTCAGAAGCCTTTGAGGCAAGCAACATCAACCCATTTCAGCTATATGGTACCAACTGCCATAACCAGCAGTGCCCCAGGAAGTCAGCTTGCATCTCCCCATGTTACCAAACCAACTTCCATGTATGTTTTGGTCAGAACTTGAACTGGCCACCCTCTAGTCCCCAGCCCAAGCCCTGAGTCACACTGAAAATAATTAATTGATGTGAAGTAAGTTTGTTGAGTGGAGTGTGGCAGTACTAGCACTGCAAACACCCATTTCACCTATTAGTTTAGTGTTCATTCAATTTTATTCATAAACCTTTCTTTCTTTTATGTTGCAATAAAAATCAACAAAAGACCCCCCCCACCCCTCCCCAAAGCCTACTCACACTCAGTCTCACAGGCAGTGTTTGTCATCATTTAGCTTGTGAGTACTGTTGTTTTCCTGGAGACCTCAGGGGAACCAGCTGACACACAGAGAGAGCCTGAGAGGCTCTGCCATGTTTAAGCCTGTTGCACCAACTCACGCCCACCCACACACACACACCAATTGGAAAACAACCTTGTGTGTATGAGTGTATTTGCATCAGGGAATAAAAAAAACAGATAGTCCCTCCCTGGGATTTCTATAGCAACAGGCGTGTCATAACAGTTCCCTCCAGTGGCGTCTCCTGGCTACACACACGCACACACAAAGTTGCACCCATCACATCATTATGAATATTAAAAAGTGACCAAGATTTTTTTTTTTTTTTAGACAAAAGAAAAACATTTGGAATAAAGGTTTATCCCAAATATCCAGAGAACAGCAGGTTAATTCAGCTTGAGATTTCATTTTAACTGTAAAACAGTGAATGGAACTTTATATTTGCCCTGAAAACTCTCATTATTTTACCTTAATTTGATTTTCTTTGGTTTGCACCCTTAATGCTGGTGTCAGACTGATACCATAAAATCTTAGTAGCCCTTTTTAATGACAGGACAACAAGCAATCAAGCTGAAAAGTTGAGCCTACTTTGGGAAAGGAGCCTTAAAGGGGCAAGACCTCTAAAAGAGCACTATCAGGGGTACTCTGAGTTTTCTGAACATTAGTGATCATGCAGTCATCAATAATGAATATATGAACCAGATTTAAGGTAAAATGTGAAAATCAAGAGCTTCTCTGTTTTCAAAAACAGAGAAGCTCTTGATTTTTATAGTTTAACAAGGCCCATCTTACATGGTGACCATAAACGCTGTTAATTTATTGTTGTCTTGACACACAGCAATTCATGCGAGGCTGCTGGACATGAAAGCAGGACCTGCTAATATGCTGCCATTCTGTTTCTGTAACTGAAAAACATTTTGTGCTGCTTACCTGTGATGGACACCTTTACTGTCTGCTTGCTGTCTGTTCTGTCACCCAAAAAAAACTCCTGCAACTTAATCCCTCAACTCTGTAAAATAAGGGCCAAAGCAGACACTTCCAAGTGGAATGGAAATCTTCTGTATCCTACGTAAGCCTACACTGTTACTTCACTTTGAAAACTGAGGATTCAGGTCAACAAAAATAACACCTCCTGAGGTGGATTCATTACTAAGCAAACCAAGGATAAATAATGCCCCTGTTAGTAGACTCCCTGATTCACATAAAGAGGTATCCCAGAATGTTTTGTGAGTAGCTCATAGCCCGAGCAACAAAGTTCTTTTTTTTCCAAAGATAAATTTTGGCCCTTATTGATTGTGGAGAGACAGCAAATAGACGTGGAAAGGGGGAGAGAGCAGAGGAGGACATGTGATAAATGGGCCAAGGCAGGAACCAAACCCAGACTGCCCACACAAAGGCAAGTAACCTGACACCAGACGGACCATATCGGGCAGGTGCTTGGACGATCATTCCATCAGTCATAACCGTTACAGGCCAACTAGATAATGTAGGCTGGCACTGTTGCCGCAGTGTGAAATACAAAACATAATCTTTATACGTGCATGGTTGATACATGCATGGTTATAACCACTCTGCCAAACCAGCAACCCTAAGAAAATCTTTGTTGGTTTTTCTTCCTCATTATGGGTTTTTACTTCCACCAAGGAGGTTATGTTTTTGCCGGCGTACGTTTGTCTGTTTGTCTGTCTGTCTATTTGTTTGTTTGTATGTTAGCAAGATAACGTAAAAACTACTGGACAGATTTTGCTGACATTTTCAGGAGATGTTAGTGATGGCCCAACTTAAAAATGATTAGATTTTGGTGGTGATCCAGAAAACCGCCATTAGCGAACGATTGTTTTTGTTCACTAAATGTCAAACTATAATGATATCAACATGATTCCGAGTGCTAGCTGTGGGTTTTCAGGGTCGAGGAATTATATTATGGTGGCAACTTTATCATGGAACTGTTTCTTATAGATGTAAGAGCAATATTTGAGCTACCTTAGCAGAGGTTTGCGCTGTCTGAGTGCTTTCTAGTTTTATAAAGCAGACATGCTGGTTTCCTGTTTATACACACCTGCAGTTTTTATCAAATAGAGTCCTCAGCTTAAACAACAGTAAAGAGTGAAGGCTTGTGGAGGTAACTGTGGGTCTGTCTACCTGTTTAAACTCTTCATTCCTGAACCATCAACAACTGTTTTGTTTAGCTAAGAGCTCTGCGCAAATACACACTTGGACAAAATTGTTGGTACCCTTCTGTTAAAATAAGAAAAACCCACAATGGTCAATGAAATAACTTGAAACTGACAAATGTAATAATAAATAAAAATTAATTGAAAATTAACTAATGAAAATCAGACACTGCTTTTGAAAAATGTGGTTCAACAGAATCATTTAAAAAACAAAATAAGGAAACTGGCCTGGACAAAAATGATGGTACCCTTAACTTAATATTTTGTTGCATAACCTTTTGAGCCAATCACTCCAATCAAGCAATTTCTGTAACTCTCAATGAGACTTCTGCACCTGTCCACAGGTATTTTGGCCCACTCCTCGTGAGCAAACCGCTCCAGCTGTCTCAGGTTTGAAGGGTGTCTTCTCCAGACTGCATGTTTCAGCTCCTTCCACAAATGTTCAATAGGATTTAGATCAGGGCTCATAGAAGGCCACTTCAGAATGGTCCAATGTTTTGTTCTGAACCATTCTTGGGTGTTTTTAGCTGTGTGTTTTGGGTCATTATCCTGTTGGAGGACCCATGACCTGTGACTGAGACCAAGCTTTCTGACACTGGGCAGCACATTTCACTCCAGAATGCCTTGATAGTCTTGAGATTTCATTGAACCCTGCACAGATTCAAGACACCCTGTGCCAGATGCAGCAAAGCAGCCCCAGAACATAACTGAGCCTCCTCCATGTTTCACAGGAGTGTGTTCTCCTCTTTGTATGCTTCATTTTTGCATCTGTAAACATAGAGCTGATGTGACTTGCCAAATAGCTCCAGTTTTGCCACATCTGCCCAAAGGACATTCTCCCAGAAGCTTTGTGGCTTTTCAATAAGCATTTTGGCAAATTCCAGTCTTGCTTCTTTTTTTTAAGTGTATTTTTTGAGCATCAACAATACAAAATGTCCACAAGGTGAAGACACAAGGAAAAACATGAAACATTGCTCACATTTTCTTTATTCTCCCCAATGCAACCTCCCTAGCCCCCACCTGAAACCCCACACCCTGATGCCACCTGTGACAAGATGACATACACAATACAGTAGGAGAGAGAGGGGGGAAAAAAAGGCAAACAAAAATATAAAATAAAATTTAAAAAAAATAAATAACTCAATAAAATAGAAGAAATAAAAATAAATAAAAACACTATGGATTAAGTGGTGAATAGTTAAACTATAAGTCCAAAGGACTCAGGTATCTGACTCATCAGGTGCAATGTCTAGTGAGTCTATGATAGAGAGGAAGGGTTTCCAAGGTTTATCAAATTTCCTCAAGGAGCCTCTACGGAAAAAAAAACAGGTGACTTTCCTCTCTGCAGAGTGGTTATTGCTCTCAGGATCTCAGTTACAGAAATTGGTTGGGCTAAATTCTCCTGATCCACTTTGGGGGACTCAATGGTGCTTAATACGCTGTCTGTACTAGTGTTTGGGTGGTCCAAGGCGTAAAGATCAGAGTAAAGATTAGAAAATGCTTCATTTATAAGTTTGGTGGTGGTGGTGGTAGTGCCTAATAGGGACTTAATACCAGGGATAAGCCTAGATGCTGCTGCAGCTCTGGTATGCTGGGCAAGGGGTTTGCCAGCCTTGTCTCCTGATTCAAAAACTCTCTGTCTGGACTTGAGCAATTGCAATTCTGCTTCATTTGTGGTTAAACGACTGAACTTGGTTTGATTTTGTAGACATTTTTTGTAAGTTGAAGGGTCTGGGTTTTTTGCATAGCTAACATAAATCTCCAGGATATTTTGTGATAGCTCTGTCTGTCTAGACTTGGTAGTTTTTCTAAGATGAGATGTGTAAGAAATGATATGGCCTCTTAGATATGCCTTCAGGGTCTCCCACGAGGTGCCTCTCAACACGTCTGGTCTGTCATTCATTTGAAAAAAGAATTGAATATTCGACCTTAAGGAGTCTACAAAAAGGTCATCTGCAAGCATATTTGAATTGAGTCTCCATGGTCTGAAAGAACGGCTTTGCTTGGGGAAGTGTATTTCTAGTGATGTAGGAGCATGGTCTGAGGTTACAGTACTATGATAATCACATGAGTGTACATTTGAAAACAATCTCTTATCAAGGGGACAAAAAATCTATTCTAGAATAAGTGTGATGGACATGTGAGAAAAAGGAGAAAGATTTTTTATCAGGGAACTTGCTCTCCACAGGTCAGAAAAGCCCAGCTCCTTTGCGAAAGACACTAGCGACTTAGCAGAATTCGTAAGGGAATGTGGTCTATTGGATGATCTATCCAGATCAGTGTTTTGTACAAAGTTAAAATCTCCCCCAATAATAATGTAGTAATTTTCAATATTGGGAATAGAGGTGAAAAGCCTTGAGATAAATTGTTTGTCATCCCAATTAGGTGCGTAGATGCTGGCTAAGATGACTTTGGTGTTGCAGAGTGGCCCTGTCACGATAACAAACCGACCAGCTGAGTCGGCAATGACATCCTCTGCTTCAAATGGAATATTATTTTGAAATAAAATGGCAGCACCCCTGGCACTTGCACTGAACTTTGAGTTCAGTGCAAGTGAATAATTGACTGAACCTACTCCTTTTAATGCACATAGTCTCATCCCTACATAAATGCGTCTCCTGCAGGAACACCAGATCTCCTCTCAAGTCATGAAGATGGGACATAATCTTGCTTATTTTAGTAGATTGAATTGCACCCTTGACATTCCATGATATGAAACGAATATGGTTCATTGTGCTTTTACTTCCCATTAAAGTAGTGGTGAGTTAGGACTACATAGTGTAATAAACAAGCAATGCGTGTAAAAAAAAAAAAAAAATTTAAAAGGGAGAGAGAACAAGATGTAAAAACAAAAACAACCAAACAAAAGGATGTAGATAAAAGGAGACGAGACCAGTAGCACCCAACCAGCCCACCCCACCCCTCCTCAACCTGTCCGCCCCTACCCTCACTTCAAGACACAGAGGTGCCATGTATTTATCAAAATTGTCCCGGGGCTCCTTCCGTTTTACACCTCCCTTCCCCCGCCACACAGTCATTGAAGCAATAAAATCGACTTCTTTTCAAAACACCGCTGAACAGAGGCTTCACTATTCGAACATTTTGTGCCTTTAACCTAGGAATTCTGCAGGATGGATTACACCTGTGTGATGTGAGAACAGCGAACTGGATAGCCAGAACAGCCAAAAGAAACTAAAATACAGTTTCTGATTCTCACACCAAAGCATGCAATGACAGCTTACATTAAACACACAGCCCAATGCCATGTCTCAAACAGTTGTTAAAGAATTGAGACATAAGTCTAATTAAAATTAGGCAGGAATACATACCAATGAACAAAGTATCACACAAACCAGGTAGCCACCTGTAATCCCATCAGGTCATTAGTTTAACTTGGGCTGATTTTGGCACGATTAGCCTACAATCAAATTTGTCCATTTGAGTGGAAAAAAAACATTAGCCTGCCAAAAACAAAAACAAAACCTTAACCTGAGTAGGCAATTGCCTTTTCTTGAAATCAGTCACTGTCCACCGTAGGTTTGGACTTCTGGTGCGATGCCAGAAACTGCTGGGCTTCCTTCACTGAGAAGAAGCGCCGCTAAGCTCCGTCGTCAGCCGTGCTGGATACAGTAGGGAAGGCTTAAGCTCGACAGCTGATGCATGACTTCTTTGTGCTCCGCTCGCTAGTCCATCACCTCCAGACAGCAGTCGTCATATATGTACACCAACTTGCCGTTATATTTGAGATCACCTGGCCTCTTGCGGGCAGCACAAATCAACATGTCCTTGGTCTGAAATTTGTGAAAGCAGATAATAATGGCTCTAGGTTTATGACCCTCCACTGGTTTGGGTCTGAGTGCCCAGTCCTCCCCACCAGAAGAGGACAGCACATCTTTACCCAGTTTATCCTCCAGAAGATTGGAAAAAAACGACGTTGGTTGTGTTCCCTCCACAGCTTTGGGTACTCCGATAAGATGCACATTGCACTGTCTACTTTTCCCCTCCAGGTCGGTGATCTTAGCTCTCAGTTTAGCGTTGTCAACCATGCTGGTTACCTGCGATTCCAAGAGCTGCAGTTGATTCAGCCCAGATTCCAGATCAGAATTGCATTATTCATGGTTAATGATCATGGTCTGTATGTTGTCTAATTTGGATTCAGTGGCGGCAAGTTTGTTTTCAAATCCGACAGATTGAGAGTCAGGCTTCGTTCAGTCTCACTTTTTATGATTTGCTTTCAACAATGGGGTCCTTCCATTTGACTTTTTTAAAGTTTTAAAAACTTTAAAGAAATCACTTGCAATAAATCCAGGGATCAGGAACAGAATCACAGTGGATTGTGGAACATTTAGTAACTTCACCTTTTTTGCTGTTTTGTAATGTTTAACAATCCTTAACATTTAACTATAGGCTGTGGTGGTAGGTCAAAAACCGATCTTAGACACCTGTAGTTTCAATAGCAAATTAAGGCCTACTTCGGGATCCAGAGCCACCAGAAAAGTGAGCTCATGGTTTAAGCCCTTAAATAAAACAATAAACTGTGGTGCCTGTGTTGAATGAAGATTGTCCTCACTGTGACTCTTGGCCTTTGCTCTGTCTTACAATAGTTCTAACCATCTATTTCACCTCACAGTGTTTCAATCAGTCTTCAAAGACAGTTCAAACTTACAGCATCCCAGGGTTGGATTGGCCATTGGGAGTACCGGGAGTTTTTCTGGTGGGCTGATCAATAATGGGCCGATTGACGGCCGTTTTATTTATTCATTTATTTACTGCTGTGCCTTGCCTTGGTAACTACGGTAACTCTCCTGGGCCGGCTCGGGGACATGCAGCTGCAGACAGCACTCACTCACGGAGGCAGAGAGGTGACGACTGATTGGCCCAGTCTGTCAAGACTGCCTGGTCCAGTGGCCCTCTATGAGAGGCTACACAGGCCCAGGAGTCCCACCCATACATGTTCTAGCCCCCCTTCGTCCAATCATCCTAAATGATGATAAGCAGTCAGCCGATAACAACAGAGGGAGAGAGAGAAATAACCGCGTTATGGCAGCACAACAAAAAAAGATGGAGCGCACAAGCAAAAAATGAAAAGGTGGTGCAGAGAAACTTAGAGAAGAGAAAAGAAAAGCTGTAGCGATACAGGCTGCTAACAGCAGAAAGGTGACGGAGATGTTTGCTGCAGGCTGCTCCAGCGGGTCCGTCACAGCAGCAGGTGGTGTCGGGTTAAACTGCCGACAGTGTAGGAGCAGGAGGAGAACGAGGAGGTATGTGAATGTAATGTTGACAACAGTGAGACTGTGGTCAGCAGGTGTGCCTTCAAGCATGGTGTGGATAAACATTCAGTCTAATAAATGGTTCAGAGTGGTTGCTTAACTGTCTATGAACTAAGTGACATAATAAATAGCAAACACAGTGTGGCGTGTCACAACTAAATCTAGTTCTCTAAAGTATTAGAAAACAATCACTGTACTGATTAATTGATTAGTTGCTTTTATTAACCACTTAAGCCGTATTTTATACTTTCATCACAGGATGTCACATTGCAGATCTACAAGCTTACTACTTGTATGTTGCAGTGTGATGTGTTTGAGCATGTAGATCTGCTATTTTCACAGTTTTTGATCATTTCTATTCTAACTATAATGACATCACCGCAATCATGTCACCAGAGCTAAAGTGTTTGAAGCAGCAACATGCACCTATTTGGTGCCCACAGTCCAATTTGGTTCATTGATCTAACAACTTAAATATGCTTTATATATTATTTTAAGTCAGTGTTTGTGGTTTAGTAGTTTTACATTATACAGTTAAAATAAATGAAACACTGGTTAACTTTTGTTACAGTAAAACATCTGCATACATATTATGCAGATGTATTGTCTATACATTACGTTGAGCTGTACTGTCTGTTCTAAAATAAAAATTGAAGTGTTTGTCTATTTTTCCAGATCATTTTACTATTGTTTTCCATACTTTAGCCAACTAGTCAAAGTTACTATTGCATGCAGACTCATTTTTTTTGCATGTTATCTTGCTCAAGCCTATTCCACACTATTCCTCTACTTTTCATGTCCAGGTCTGTGAAAGGCACCAGGCCCAGTGCAACCTCTCCTGTGGAGATAATCTCACCAGAGACCCCACTCTTGAATCTTAAATCCTTACTCCAGTATCCTTCTTAAGAGCTAAGTATGCAACGCACTATATATGTATTATTTATTTATTCAAGACTTCAGAATATAAAGGGATATTGTTCAGCATAGTTGTGTTATGAAGAGCTTGTGTGTTTGGTACATCAGTGGGGAGAGTTGGCACAGTACCTACGCGCGGAAAGTAGTGGGCCGGTCTGGACCAAAAAGACCAGGGCCAATTCTTTGTCCCAGTCCACCCCGGCAGCACCCAGTGTGCAGCCAGTGAAGCAGTAGTTATTTCTGACATCAGCCTGTGCAGTAAATCAGCGCTTACGCGATCAAACACACTCTCACACACACATACACACAAGCTCAGGCTCTACATGGAAGTGAAGTGTTAAGTGATTTCCACAAGTGATTATGCCGAGCCACTGAGCAGAGTGTGAGGAAATAAAGCAAGTGTAAACAGTGTCTTTGTGTTGATCACTCCTGCACATTTACACAGCCGGCTGGACACACAGCTCAGATCCAGGCTGTGATTGTAGCGAGCGCAATTTTTAAAACAAATGTCGACTGAAGATGCAGACGTGTGTGTAGACCGCCTCATGTCCTTTGGTGTGCACCGTAAACGTAGCACAGTATGCTAAAAAAAAAAAAGGTTGATTCTGTATGTTCAATTTCAGAATTCAAAGTTTATATTTTTAGGCCAAAGTACTTTTAACCAAAACATGTTAACAATAAACCAAGCTCATCAGAGCTGTCTATCAAACTATAAATTTTTTGCATTACAATAAAATGCAGTGTATTGTAAAAGATTTGTTATTAAGAGTTAAAAATAAATGACAAAAACAGTGCGATTAATAACAGGCTTTTCTGAGTTGATTATTTGCAAATGATTCTATGTTTTTATGATTTAAGATCTATTTAGTAGAGCTGGTAGATTTTCTTTTTATCCTCATCTCAAATTGGTGAATTCTAACTTGAATATTTTTTGGTTCTCTGTCTTTTAGGTGATGAGAATTAATTAATAATTAATTTCATATTTAACTCATTAATTTAAAGCAATCAAAATCACCACTAATTTCTCATTAGCATGATAATTAATAGCTAATTAGTACTTGCTTATTGGTCATTATTACGGACTTATAAGTACCTACCTCTACATCTGGCCATAGTTTTTTCATTTTATTTAATTTTTAATCAACCAGGAAAGAGTCAGAGTCAAAGCACCTACAACCTCCTCTAATGCCTTTAACCTGCCCTCAAAAGGATTTAAAGAGACCAGCTCCCTCATATATATCTGAAGCTTCCTTTACCCATTAAGACAAACTTTGAGGACAGATAATCACAATAAGTTTGGTGATTGTGTCACAATAGAAGATTATAGGCCAGCTAGTAAGCCTTTAAATAAGAGGTTCCCCTATAACCACCTGATTACTGCTTATTAACAGTGAGTTAAGAAGTCGTACATGAACTAGCTTGTTCAAAGTTACTCTGAACAACTTGAGTCGGTTCTTATGAAACAACTCACAAATATCTGATCTAGTTTAAATAACTCAAATAACTCAAGTGTTTTTTTGTAAAATCGAGGGGGAAAACTGTGGTCTTAATATGTGACAATTTCTGTAGTGGTTCACTCAGGAAGAACGCATTTTAACTTATTTTCACCTTCACTTTTACTTTATTTTTTTTCTGTGATTTGACAAAACCTGTGTACACAGAAGACCTTAATTATTTTTACTGTTTGATTTTTTTCTTAAAAATGCACATTAATTTCACAAATTTAAGTTACACGTAACGTAACAAGTTATTTAAACTACAGTGAGATGAGAAATTTGTAAATCATCTCAAAATAATTGACCCAATGTAATCACAGTCACTTAGAGAGAATGAACTGTTCAAGTGGCACTACTACATTTTAAAGGCCATACCAAGCAAAGCTAAATTAAGATGATCATTTACATACAAAAATTAATACTTACTATTAATAAGCAGGATTAGAAGGTCATGTAGATTTTAGTGCTGATCACTGTTAATAATGAGCATTAAGCTGCCACTCTGCTATTCATTAGCATGTAATTAAGCCATCAGTGGTAAAATACGGAGAAATAAAGTGAAGACAGTTACTCTCTTTGAGATCTTATACAGTGGACAGAAAAAAGGACAGAGGGAAATCCTGGCATGATATTCATTAATTTATAAAGTTACTTTGGATGGTAGGATGATGCTATTGTGTCATTATCTGCTCAAAATTTCTAAGTGAATTTAATTTTTCTTTGTCCTTTGAGATGAAAGTCATTTTATGACCAGTCAGTCATGTGTGTTTTAATGACAGTCATTTTTTATTTGTTAAGAGACAGCATTTTTTGTGGGAAAACATTTTCTCAGTGTTTTTAAAATTTATTTTGCCTTCATTGATAAAGATACAAGTGATAAAAGATTAGCGGGACAAACATGCATCAAACGTCCAGAGTCACATATGAAGACAAGCTGTAGAGTAATGTAGTCTCTCTCTATATATATGTGTGGGTGTGGGTGTGTATATATATGTATGTATGTATATATATATATATATATATATATATATATATATATATATGTATATATATATATATATATTTTATACATATCAGTGGTTGAGGTTTCTTTTATTATTACTATTATTGATCTTAAACCAACAGCATATTATGATAATAGGTATTCATTCAATTTCATTCACTTTTTTTCCTTTCCTGAAAAACAGCCCAACTAGAGAAACTAGCTTATTCCCTCAGGTGGTGCAGAAAAGAAAAAAATGCATATTTTTCTTTACTTTACTAAATTCAAATGTCAGGAAAATTAAAAAGGCCATTTCTTGTGTGTTTGGTCCACACCTTTAACCCGGAGTAGCAGCCCAAGTGTTTTTATCATGGGGGGATTTGTATGTGACTTTTGGTATTTTTGACACTGATAATTCTGTAAAACTTAAAGCTGCTGTCTTGGCCAGGACTCCTTTGCAAAAGAGAAATTTGTATCTCAATGAAAACAATCCTAATAAATAAAGGTTGAATAAAAAATATTGTTTTCCAATTGTGTTTTTCACAACATAATCTGTCTCTTGTGCTTGTATTTTTGGTATGTTTTTTATTTGATGTGTCTCACTTTTAGATTTTCTTATATTGATATGACATGATACTTTATATCATTGTGTGTGTGGGTGTGTGTGTGTGTGTGTGGGTGGGTGGGTGTGTGTAAGCAAATTGGTATCCAAAAAGAGAAAAACCTCTGGTACATTACATTGTTTCGCGTCATTGAGTAGGTATGCAGGTACACCCTCCTCTTGATTGATCATTGTCCCAAACAATCATATAATGATTTTTGTTGCATATCTCTCGTAGGAAATATGTGGCATGCAGTGAGTTGTTTCTTTTTCTTTTCATTTTATATCATTCTCTTTAAGAAATTACAAATGAAATTTCATATATATCATAAACTTTTATTCCCCTCTGTTTTATCTAAATCAAAATTTACAGTCTTCACATTAATCCCAGATATCTGAAGACAGATTTGTGGACGAAATATCCAAAAACATTTTCAACCACAAGCATTAAGTTTAATAAACACAGAAAAACATGGTCGTCACAATAAAGAGAAAAAGGAGGAAAAAGATGAACACTGTGATGGACAGATGAAGACGTCTCCTCTCTGACAGCTCTGCTCTTTTCACCTCCTCTCTGCTCCTGCAGAGATGGAGGAGCACCAGCTGACAGGTCTGTTGTCCTCTGCCTCATGTCATTATGACAGCAAATGTAAGAAAAGAGCGACTAAAGTGCGAACATTTACTTCTGTCATCAGGTCACATCTGACTGCAGCTCCATTCAAAGCTTTTATGCTCCTGGAATGACTGAATTGAGGCCTCACATGATTCATACTCACATTCAGCACATATGAAGAGGGATGGGATGGAAAAGATATTTATTATGAATTTGATTCTCTAAAAGGCAGAGCTAATAACCTGGAGAATATCAGCACCAGGTCCCAAAGCAGTTATTTGATGTTTAAACTGAAATGGTTGTAAACATAGTTCACACAGAAGATGTCAGTTCAAATCTTTTAGCTTTATAGTTTTCGGATTGATAAATAATGAGGAACTCTCTAATTTATCTGACAGTTGAATGTAAGTAAAACTTAGAAACACACATATTAAATCTCAAAAAAGGAAAGTTTTATCTCCATGCTGATGATGAAATACAGTTGTCTTAATACTGTTGTTAATGTTGTCTGTTTTCGTTGGAGAATGTTTTCATTTCACAGAGAAATAAAATAATCTATAAAGTGGCTCCAGGCACACTTGTTAAAATGACGTCTGTCTGGCTCACACTGATCATACAGAGACAATAGTGAGGGCAGGATTTGGGGGGCAGTGAGGGGCAGATTAAGCTCAGAGCAAGGGGCAGGGAGCAGGGGCCCAGGTCCTATTGGGGGCCTGTGAGCCAACACAGATTACTCTCGCTTAACCTGTACTGAAGCAGCTTAGCACCGAGCAGGACACAGTGCGCTCTATTCTATTCTGCTCTATTCAGTGAGCAACCCCCCTGCTCCCAGCACAGCCCCTATCTAACACTTTAAAAACCTATTTTTTTTTAATTTTGTACAGCCTCAAAGCCTTAGGATGACTTCCTATCTATACTCAGTATTTACTAAATACATGGTGGACTTGAAATGAAATTTCTATTCACAATTTTTCTATTCCATCTTTTATCTACAACATTTCCCTTGAGCAAATCAGCTGTCATAAGCTCAAGTATTAGTGAGAGTGGTTGTCTAAATTCTAATTAAAAAAAAACTACATATGCATGTTACATCCACCTGACGAGTCCAGCTAAAACATCGTTACAGACATAGGAACACGTAAATAAGACCTTTATTAAAGGGCATCACATAGGGAGAAAAGACCAGATGATTCAGAGAGCCTGTGACTGAAAGAGGTCAACAAATAAAATGACATTCATTTGTTTTCTAATAATCATTTATAAATCTGTCACCAAAAAGACTTTCACCACACTTAATGAGTAAAATATTGTTTTTTTAAGACCCTTCTCTGTTTTTTGGTCCATATTTTTAAGCTGCAAAAAACACCTTTAAAAAAATAATAGGAGCAGAAGTTTGCTCATATTTTCTTTCTTTCATTCTTTTTTTATTCAGCTAAAAAAAACAAAAACGACAAAGTCAAAATAACACATGTGTACACCAAACAACTGCACATGTCCATCAAATAAATTTACACATGTGAGAACATACATATGTCAACACCTCAACCAGTTTGGTAAGGAACAGAATGAAGAAAAAAGGTTATCTAGTCCAGCCCCTTCCTTACAAATCAGATCCAATACTGAATTAAAATCACAAGTCATTACCATTTTCTGACTGTAAAAATAAAAAGACCTGTTCTGTGGGCAAATTCAACAGAAACAATGTCCCTTCTGGTAGTTTTTGTTGTGAAATACTGAACCTTGCTCATCACCAACAATTCTCCTATGGCGGACATTGTCATTTCTAAAGATGGTAGGTCCCTCCTTTACACGTCACACATACAGGACAGATCCAAAGATTGATCCATCCAGAAAGCATATTGGCCCTCTTAAAAATTCTTACATGCAAACCTTACGAAACAAAATTAGCTGAAAATGCTTTAACATTAGCTTCAACCTGTCGTTACTTTTAATTAATGTTCAAAAATAATGCCACAGCATAAAGCCTAATTAATGCTTCTGTGTTGAAACTATGCAGCATTTACACTGTGCAATGTCTTGAGCATTGCTGTGCAATACTCTGTTAAAACGTGTCAGCAGTGGAACTTGTACTTCAATCCTGACATGCTTTCTTCATGTTCACTGTATACACCATACTACAGTATTTGCATATGTGTTGTTTATATTCCACAGTAAAAGTGTCTGAAAAAACTTGCCTCTGTGTATGAACAGTCCTGAGCAGGAGTGAGTGTTTTCTTTTTTTATTTCTACTTCAGCAGTCTTATAGCTTGTGGGAAGCAGCTGTTACTGAATCTGGCAGTTCTGCTCTGAGGGCTGCAGAACCTCTTCCTAGAGGCCAGCAACAAGAATAGTCTATGGTGGGGCCGTGAGGGGTCTGTGCTGATATTATGGGCCCTGGTCTGTCAGTATTTTCTTGTGTGAAGTGGAAGTGAAGTCCCATTGATCTTCTCTGCTGTCCTCATCACCCTCTGCAGGGATTTCCAGTCAGAGGCGCTGCAGGTCTCTGACCACAGCATTAAGTCATGCTGGTATTTCATCATGTTCAACAACACAAGTCCACCACTCATACACCTGCAGCAACAGGTAATTTTTTTGTCAGGATTTCTCATCTCCTTCAATTCCCATTGAGGTTTCTGGTTTTTGTCACTCAAACCCACGAAGTCTCCATCAGCAGACAATTTTACTGTGTATACTGCAGTGCATACAAGTATCCTTGTGTATCCAAAACAAATGGCAGTCATAATCCCTGCAGAAATTGTCATTTTATCTTGTGGGTAGTTGTTTTTCCCCTCTTTGAAGCATGACGAGCCTCCCTGTAACAGCAGACCGAGGCACAGTCTGACTGTCCTAGCACAGAAAAGCATCTTTATCAGCCTGGTCTACACTTGTTTTTTTTTTTTTTTGTTTGTGAGTCTTTTTAAGGTGAGTCAACTCATCTGACAGACTCGGAAACATTTTTGCTCCATATTAATTTTACTTTCTGTTACTTTTGTGGCTCAAGAATGCACCTCCACAGTAATAACTGGCTAAATTGCATTATAGTCTTTGACAACAGCGATACTTCTGATGTCCACAGAACTAAGTGACGTCGTGTCAGTCATGTGTCTGCAAATGGTCAATGGTAAACCTAACACGTGCTTACAACAAGGCACACACACCTACACACCCTAACACAAAAAAACAGACACACAGGCTGAACGGTCGACTGATTTTTTTGGTCATTCATCAAGCAGAGGAGTTGAAAAAAGCTTTGAGCTAGTAACATGCTAACACGGTCTAATAAGGTCTGACTGTCCCTGAGGTCTGCCACAGACAATTAGTCAGCACCCTCTGGGACCTCACGTTTTATTAACGAGGGGACTTCTGGGTGGCACTGACTGAGGGGTGGGGTGTTGTTCATGTACTTTTCATCAGCTTAAAATTAGCCTTACTTTGTTAAGCATAATGTTTCTGTGGTTTATCAGTCCTTTATACATTTTTAGGTAAGTTGGTCATGCTAGTTGGTGTGTTAAAATGAAGAAATGACATAAGACAATTCAGATATATACAAACATACATACATAGAGTTTTCAGCAGTTGCTACGTCTCCAATACACAAAACAAGATATTGTAGTATTAGAGCACAACAATATTTTCTTTGTAATCTCTTTCTTAGAAATTAATATCAAAATTTTCAACCCACTCCTCCAAATCAAATAATCAAGGAAAAATATAGAAATTAATGTACCTAATTTATTTGCTCAGAACGTTGTGAAGAAAATGTCTTTAGGGGACACAACTTAATTTTAGTCCAGAAGCTAATTTTGTAAACTTAAGCCTTGCGTCACAATCTGAAGAAATGACAATTATACTAAGGGGCATTTTTTGTCAGATGACAGAATATAATCACAGCATATAATCCAAAGCCATCACAGCCTTACAGGGACTCCCGTTATTAAAGGGCAATGCTACAGTTATTATCTTGACAGTTATTCAGTGCATCCATCAACACCTCCATCCTCTCTTTCCACCCTTAAAACACCGTCAGCCACCCAAACAGAAACAGAGAGAGACGAAGAGAGGGGCTATTTGCGAAGGTGGAGTAAGAGAGAAGATGAGAAAGGGAAGAGGAGGGGAGGGGGTAAGAGAAAGAAAGTGATCTGAGGGATCTAATTGCTGTCGATAGGTGGCGGGGGCTCTGAAAGGGGGATCTTACTACACTCTAAACAACATGCAGTATGGAGCACATATTGTCACCTACTCCTTGGCCAATTCATGTACTGAGACAAATTTTACTGAACTGATCGGGCTCCAAATGCTGTGACAGAAGTTGAGGAATATACCTTTGGTAATAGTACCCAAATAAGTGGCCACTACATTATGCAGGTTACACTGAACTTTTGAATTATTTCTAAGATCTCTGAAGACCTGAAATTGAAACATCTTAAGCTGTAGGGATCCATTAAACCTCATCCCTGCTGTTAGTGGTTTACAAAAAAAGAAAAAAAAAAAAAAGCTGTGAATTCTGTAAAAGGCATAGTCAATGTCTACAATTTATTTTATCATGGTCTCTGTATTAGGACATGTATCATATTGTGAGGTCGCTGTATACACCAAGCCCTTGTTCTGTTGCTGTTGTCCTTGACACCAGGTGACCCGGGTTTTTATCCAGCCAAGGGCTCCATTCCTGTATGTCATGCCTCACTGTCTCTCCCCATTTTTTCACTCCATCAACTCTCCAATCTCAATTAAGGCAAAATATTAAAAAAAAAAAAAACATGTACATGTAGAGACTTAAACAATTGTTAATTAGGAAATACTAAGCCTTTCAGGGGTGTTTCTTTTTAATCAAATCATGCTATCACCTGTTAGCTCCTTTCCGACTAACTGTGGAAAGAGTCGGGTGATGTTGAGCTTCTCGGGACTAACCAAGTCTTTAGTCTAACCCGTCCCCACTGTTTCTGGAAACTGTTGCAGGCAAAAAAAAAGTTAGAATGTGTGTATATTATCAAAAAGACAATAACATTTGTCAGACTTTGTGCTGTAACCACTTGAATACAGGTTTAAAATGTTTTGCAAATCACTGTGTTGTTTCTAAACCCTCTGTTATTATTGAGGTTATAGGTCACAAGTCAAAGTCACAGAGTGTCATGCTTTTCCATGGCTTGCGAAAGCAATTTGTGAGCTAGATGCCAGGATGAAATATTTACGTTTTAAAGCAGCACTAAGTAAGATTCCAGCTTTTTAGCCCTCTAGAGGCCCCTATGGTCGTTGAGTGTAACTGCGAGGTTACAAAAACAGAGCGCCTCACACCAAAGTGCATTTGTTGACAAACAGAGGGAGGAGAAGCGAGCTGACAGGACATCCCAAGAGACTAATAAATCATGTGGACTGAAAAGGTACAGTCTGATCATGTTTTTTAGTTTGTAGTTTTTTAATGTGGAAGTGTTCCTACCATGCACATCGAAGTTACATAGTGCCAGTGAAGGTGATACAGACCCCCCTCAGACTATGACAGAGGTGTCATTCAACCTTTTGTAAGGTGATGTACCATCACAATGATTCTAGAAATATTTTATTAGGGTGGAAAAACGACTTAGTGTTGGTTTAAAGGTCATAGGAGAGAAAGAAAGTCCACCTTTTTATGTGGAATACAAGATTTAACAGCCAAAGGCATTTATTATCAGACTTTGCACCACTGCCCATTCAGAGTTGAAGATTACTTGATCAGATTGTCAAGGTCATGGGTCAAAGGTCGAGGTCATGGACTTTCATGATCAACATTTGCATGTGAAATTCAGCTTGTGAAACCTCTCATCCCAAAATGCTTCATTTCCTTCAAACTTTTACAAACATCCAGCATGGCACAAGCACATACTGACCACATTCTGCAGGTCATAGGTCAAAGGTCAAAGTCATGGAGTTTAACGTGGTAGGCGGGAGCTTCTGCCGTGGTCTGAATCACTGAAAATGCTGTAGTATATGTGCCAGACCTGTAAGTGCCACTGTAAAACTGCTACTGACATACACCAAAACCAGGGAAGAAGACATGGAGCATAGGCACATCATGAGAAATGTCAACAAACACTGGTGAATGCTGTTCTCCATGTCATCTTGTTGTTTGTGGTCGTAGAGGAGCAGAAGATTTCGCTGTAAAAGCCATAACATACTCTGTAGCTTCTGCTGCATGAAGTTAGACCGTATTCCGCCATTGTTTCTGTTGTTGTCAGGTTCACACATGCGGTGAAGAAGAAGAGATGGGCTCATGACATCATCGTTTCTGAAACTTCCCGTATTTGTTGAACACACTGAAACCCAAGGCTGGCGTATTCAGATTTATCCACTCTGGCACCCGTTTTCAAAAATGTGCGTTTTTGGGCACCAAAGACATTGTATCTGTGTGGATGAAATGCAAATGCCTATAAGAGCTTGTGCGGATACTCCTGAATTCATCTCCATGTGGACGGCTCCTTTGTCCATTTCCTCTGCTCTACTTCTGACTAGAACAGGAATGCTCATGAGTACAAAGTCAAAGAGATCTCATACAGAGTGAGAGAAACAGTTCAGTTTTTGAAGGTTCTTTGCTGGGACTCGTTCACAAAACTTTCCATTTTCAACACCTAAGCCTTGCTTGTCATGCAGAAAAGGAAAAAAAAAACGTCTTTCAGTCTTAAGTTGAAAACACTGTTACGTAGATGTGACCAGTGTTGGGAATAACAGCATTAAAAATAACGGCGTTACTAAGGCCATTGTTTTTTCCCAGTAACGGGTAATCTAATAAATTACTATTTCTAATGTTACAACGCTGTTATGGTTACCAACAGTGAAATGTGACACATTATTATGCACCAATGTCTAGCAACTGTTATCCGACCCGCCCCGCTCAGCCAGGCACAGGACAGGATTTGCACCGCAAACAGCCACACAAGAGAACTAGATGCCAATGTTGCCAGGTCTGCTTATTAAGCGACTTTCAGCTTTTTTTTTTAAAGTTTCTTGTAAATATTGGCAGCTGTGGGTTGAGTTTTTTTGGGATTGTTCCAATATTGTAGTTGCTTATTTGGGCTTGTTGTGCCCCAAAACCCAGGAGGGATCTGATGGATGGTCTATCATCAATATAAACTCAATTCAGAAGTTATAGCTATTATTTTATTCCACTCTAAACACAAATGTAAATTTTATTGTTAAAAGAGGGGCAAAAATTATGTTTCCACCTACATTTTTTTTTTTTGCCAGAATTATGTTTATTTCTAATTTAGCTATTACTGTTATCACCATAAAAGCTGCAGAGGATCAACATAAAACTAAAATAAAAGCCTGACTATGTCAGTTTGGTTACAAAAATCAAGGCTAGACAGACTGTTTAGCAATAACAGCATTTTAAATAACAGTATCCCCTAAAACATCAAAACATGCTTCACGCAGATTTCTCTCTTTTAAAAAATTAATATATCGCATTAGAAAAAATATAGTTGGAGATCGCTTGCTTTGCGCTTGATTTATCGACCTGGCCATTATTTCAGTCGCAAAATCTGGCAACACTGCTAAATGCAGCAATGACGAGTCCTGAGCGGTCTGTGGAGTTAAAACTAGCATTTTCAGGGTGGAAGTACAAGAAGTAAAAGGCAAGAAGTGTTTGTCCGTTGTGAGTAACTCTTAAAAGCTAGTGACCAAATGCACAGATAACGCCGTTGATAATGCCAGCGCTGCTGGTAGCAGGCCAGGTAACAACAATGAAGGACACGGAGACGCAGCTGTGCCGCTCAAACAGCAAAAGCTTTTTCAAAAAAGTAACGCATCAATTACTTTTTCCTGGTAACTAATTACATTTATAAATGAGTAATTCCATTAGTAATTCAATTACTTTTTTGGAAAAGTAATAGCAACTATAAGTAATTACTTTTTTTAAAGTAATTTGCCCAACACTGGATCTGATCCTAGGATTTACAGTGTATAAAAAGGAAGGGGCAGGTTTTGTGAAGAGGGATCACCCTATAGAGAAAGTGATCTGAAGTGTTGTAATTATAGGTGGTGTGTTGATGAAAGTGATTTAGTGTCCCAGTGTGTCTCTGTCTGACACCTCAATATTCTACCAACCTTTAATGAAAACCCCCATCACACACACAGAAACACTCAACACTGCTTTCAAAGCTGCAGACCTCTTGTGTTTGTCTGTGACTCTAACTTCTGAAATCCTAAGTTAGACAAACATCCAGCGCACTTCTCCCTCAGTGCTTCTCCGTTTGGATCTGTAAAGTTTGGATGGATTGATTGAGGGGTTAGGATGGTCTGTGTGTGGGTGTGTGTGTGTGTGTGTGTGTGTATAATAATAGATGAGGGATGATCATCACTGAGAGTTTCTGTCAGCCGTGACCTTTGCAGGCTGAGTGACCAAAGAGACAGCAGTGTCATTACCGCCTTCATCCCTTTGTGTGTCTGTCGCAGCCCCACAGAGAGGAGAACAGCTCTGTCATTTAAGGCACAGGTTCTCAACCTGGGGGTCGAGACCCCCTGGTCTCAAGGGGTAATTTTTCAGGGTCACAGGATAGAGCTCTATCATTCAAAAGATTTGCTTTCTGCTCATTTTCAAACACCCCCCCTTTTTCCTCTTTGTTTTCACTACAGTTTCTTGTGGTAAATTGAACAGATGAAATAGGAAAACTTATCCTTAAGTTTGAATAGATATCTTTTTTTCTTAAACCTGAGACCCATGTTACCTTATTTTACCTTTGAAGTGGCATATACTCTGACTTTTGAATCCCTCCAGGAAGGTGCATCAGCCCGTACTCAGAAACATGGAGTGATGGTTGTAACATAATTCTAAGGACCAAACATACAGCATGAAAATGTTTCATTGTAAAACTTTCTTTTAGCATGTAAGAAAGATCAGTTATATTATTTTGTCTCATATGACTGATAAAAAAATAGCTGATGAAATAGATACAAATAAAAAAAATAAAATAAAATAAAAATAACAACAATAAAAATAAATTTAAATTTAACCCTTTCATGCATGAATTATGAGAATCTCATTCAAGATTTTTTTTCCTGAGTGCTTTTATTCCTCTCTAGGCATGAAAAAACGTGCAATTGAAATTTTTCTTGTGGACCTATTTTTCATGGAGTTCCAAACATGTCCACTCAGCTGGACACCATGCGTTTGTGCTTTGAACCATATAAATTTGTATTTAACAAAACAGTAATAGAAAATTATACACTGTGTGAAAAGTATTAAATAAAAACATCTTTAATGCTGCTTATTTGATGTTTTCTAAATTGAAACAAATTCTAATAGTGTTCAAAACAATGCAAAAATGTTGAACCTTGCTCCTGACTGATGAGCTGCAGACTTTTTAGTATTTTCTACAAAAAGACAAAAAAAATTGTCCGTGGCTTTCCAAAGCCTTTCTCTCAGCAGCATAGACTGTTTGGTATTACTGCTATTTGGAATAGTTCAGTTCAGTCTGACTTCATGAAATTTTGACAAACATTTAGGGTTTTAAAAAAAATGCATCAAATAACAGGTGTTAAACATGCCCTTACAAGAAGTGTCAACTACAGTTGTTGAACTTAAGAAAAGAAAAATATATTGTCTTTGGATGTAAATATGCTTTCTCTCCCTGCTGATCTGCTACCCTCCTCTCCCATCAATATGCCCCTGTTTCACTGTAGGTGGGGTGCAACTTTGCATTTGTTATAAAATCAAGACGAAGACCTGCCTGTGATGACCAGTACAATCTTGATTGTGGATATCTGATTTATGACATGATCAGATTTATTCCCAGGAAAGTGTCAGTTCTTCTGTTGTCAGGCCCAGAATTTCTCTGCCCTTTTGGAGTGCGTACAGGTTGTTATAGTGCAATTTCATCCAACAGATCGTCAGGAAATAGATGGAAACTAACTAAATAGATAAACACTAATAGTTTCTTACTTTATGGGAATAATATGCGCAAAATATTGTTTTTGTTTAAAAAAAAAACATGTTACCTTCTAATAACAAATATCATCTGATTTACACAAAAAAAGTCACAGCAGATCAGGTTTATCAAGGACAGCAAATTTATAGCAATTGTATGAATTGCAGTTGAAATATAAGCCGTGATGCATGGCATCCAATTTAGTGGACATGTGATTAATTCCAAGTTTCTCCCAGTACAAAATAAATATCTGCAAATTTTAACAATTATATTAATCCCTAGATGTTACTTGATGCTAGCATATTTTTTTACCTGCACGGGTGTCCTGCTATAGGAGGATTTATAAAATATTCCTGGAACCTTAAGCATTTCTGGCTTCTGCTTTTTTTTAAGCAGTTCTTAGAAATCTTATATGAAATTGATAAATACACTGCCTGGCCAAAAAAAAAGTCAGCACCACAAAAAAAGGTCACACACTCTTATATTTTGTTGGACCAACTTTAGCTTTGATTACACTATGCATTCGTTGTGGCATTGTTTCAGTAAGCTTCTGCAATGTCACAAGATTTATTTCCATCCAGTGTTGCATTAATTTTTTCATCAAGAGCTTGTATTGATGATGGGAGAGTCGACCACTATGCAAAGCCTTCTCCAGCACATCCCAAAGATTCTCTATGAGGTTAAGGTCTGGACTCTGTGGTGGCCAATCCATGTGTGAAAATGTCTCATGCTCCCTGAACCACTCTATCACAATTTGAGCCCAATGAATCCTGGCATTGTCATCTTGGAATAGGGAAGAAAAAATCCATTGATGGAATAACCTGGTCATTCAGTACATTCAGGTAGTCAGCTGACCTCATTCTTTGGGCACATAATGTTGCTGAACCTAGACCTGACCAACTGCAGCAACCCCAGATCATAGCACTGCCCCCACAGGCTTGTACAGTAGGCACAAGGCATGATGGGTGCATCACTCCACCTGCCTCTCTTCTTACCCTGATGTGCCCATCACTCTGGAACAGGGTAAATCTGGACTCATCAGACCACATGACCTTCCTCTAGGACAGTTCTTAATCCAATTTTAGTAGTTTCTGCAATCTCCTGAGATGTTTTCTCTGCTTGATGCATGCCAATGATTTGACCCTTCTTAAACGGACTAACATCTTTTCCATGAACACAGGATGTGTCTTTTGACATGGTTGTTTAAGAAATGGGAAGCTACTCATTGCATCAGCTAGGGTTTAATAAATTGTTGCCAGCTGAAAGGCAATCGCCCATGCGGTAATTATCCAATAGGAGGCTTGTACCTATTTGCTTAGTTAAATCCAGGTGGCAACTTTTTTTTTGGCCAGGCAGTGTATGAGACCCAGTGGCCTTGGCCTTTGACCTGATACATCTTAAATGTGTTAAGTATATTACTAGCAAGAGAGGACATCTGCAAAGTTTGACAGAAAACTCCTTAAAGAACACCGTGGATATGGCATTCACAGGCAAGGGATGATCATGAGACCCAGGGACAACCGACCTTGTTAATATCATCAGTTCATTTTTGAGTCACAGTGGACATTTGTGTAGAATTTTAAGAAACATCACTGGAACATTTTTCAAACATTGATTTCACAAGCAAGAAGGAAAGATTACTTACAGTGTGTTTCCTTCTAGGAAACAGATAACTCTTTGCGAGCCAGACCTACTAAAAATTTCTTTCTGAATTAGCTCTTCTGGATAATGACCTTCTGACGTTTCCATGATACATTTTATTCTGATCACGTGTTTTAGATTGTTTGTGTCCACGTAAACATAGCTGCTGTTACAAAATTCACTTGATATTAATCCACATCAGCCATGTTTATAGCACATAGATATGCTAAACTGTGCAGTGGTTTGGACTCTGAAAATATAAAAACAAGATTTACATTAGGGCTGAACGATATGGACAAAATTTCATATCTCAATATTCATGCCAGAAATCTCGATATTGATATGATACGATATGACTACGGGTTCGGTGAAAACCAAGCATTTTCAGAAAAATAAAAACAGTTTGAAAATAAAAAAGGATTGTGGTTGGCTGGCCTTAGCGGTGCATTCAAGGGCAATCGCAAAAATGAAATTTGTTGTGACTTCCAGAGCTGTACATGCAGGGCGAGCACGGGGGAAATCTATATCGTTTATATTGTTGCTTTTTCGATACGAATATCTTGAATGTTCATATCTCGATATAGATACGATAACGATATATCTTTCAGCCCTAATTTACATGACTGTTAAATTCTATTTAACCAGACTAGGCAGAAAAAAACACTGATGCATCTTGGTTCAAGCCCTGCCCCTGCTTTTAAACACAGGTAGGTAACTGCTGGTTTTATGTGTTTGATGAGCATCAGGTATGTGTCATGGCTGCAAGGAGGCAGGTCCAGACATGCAGAGAGGACTCAAAGGTCTCCAGATGCTCCTCATTCTGACTCACACTCAGACTCTCCGGAGGATAAACCATCGCCCTCAACCAGCAGCATCACACTACTTCAGAGTGATTCCCCTGATAGCTTTACTAACAACCAACAAAACACCGCCACCAAAACAGTTGATCGCTGTGTCATGTTTGAACCCATGTGGAAGTACTGACGTGTCACATGCGATACGTGCACAGAAGATGGAGGCAAGTTTGAACAAAAGCAGCAGTAGGAAAAAAGCTATGACAGATGTAATATCAATTTTCAGCTCGGAGAGTTTTGATAAAGACAGCTGTGTGATTTGAAGAAAGCTTACTGACAGCATGAACCGACAAACTTGATGCTGTCAGGTTTGAGGATGTAGAGAAGTGGATTGATTGTTCATTGTGCATCACAGACACAAATGAAGAAGGCACTTGCTTTAAAGAAATTGGACAATTACTGTGTAGACTTTTCCTCGAAACAAAAAGCTCCTGTCATGGAGTGACAGACGAGGAAGCTCAATTGGTTTTAGCAGAAAGATTTAAAGAGTGTAACAGAGTGGTAGACAGCCACAGAATGTTCAAAATGGAGGACGGAGAGAGGTACCCCACAAAGTCAGGGATGCTGCACTTCAAAACAGAAACACTACCAGACAAAGTACTTTTGGATTATGTCAGTTACCCCGCTAGGCTTTTGTCCCAAGGTCAGTTCAATGTAAGGAGTGCTGGAAGTTCAACCATAGTGCTCTGGTCTGTCAAAAACTATAGAAATACTGAAGAGTGTGGAGATGAAATGTGCATTGGTGTGGGATGTGAGAAAGAACCAAATTTTAGTCAGTGTGGATGGAATCAAGAGGCACGGACCACTGCTTGCCAAATAAGAAAAACAGGAGGAGACACATAAAAAGACAAAAACATGCGCGAGAGGGAGAGAAAGGAAAAGAAATGATGGAGGGAAACCCAGAATGAGGGAACAAAAGAGAAATACTGTTATGGTAAGGACAAGGTAAAGTTTTTGACCTTCTTTGCAATGGTGAGAAACTGTGCTGCTGAAGCAGAGAAGAAATCTACGAGCATAGAAATAGTTGTTGATGATTT